>JAUZST010008995.1:0-13243 GCA_034779995.1 Parotocinclus haroldoi
CTCTCTCTCTCTCCCTCTCTCTCTCTCTCTCACTCTCTCTCTCTCCCTCTCTCTCTCTCTCTCCCTCTCTCTCTCTCCCTCTCTCTCTCTGTCTCTCTCTCTCTCTCTCTCTCTCTCTCTCTCCTCCTCTCCCTGTATCCCTCTGTTCTTTGCTTGCATTGTAGACTCTGATGCAGGATCTAGTCGAGTACGTTGTTGTACACGTCTATAGCCTATGAAGCTGCTTTCATAGTTTGAACAATGACGATATTAGAGATGCAATAACACACACACACACACCAGTCTGGCCAGTGTGCCTGTGGGTAATGTAGTTCACACCTAGTCACATCAAACAAGCCATCCAGTGCTCAGTGCTAGAGGATCCACGTCGATCCGTGCAAATCCTACGCTTAGGAAGCCATTCCAGGAGACTCAGACCGCTCTTCTGGAACACTCCGGTCAGAGCACACAACTCTTATTTTTCCCAAACACCAGCTTATCCACAACACATGCTGCACCTCAAACGCGCCAGATGACCGAATGGGAAAAAAAACACCTCAGGACATCGTTTCGGTTGCGTTCCTGATTTTTATTAACACTTTCTTACGCCGCAGTGTGGAAGCGCAGAAACATTGCTCATCGGCCAAACGTCAACAGTTTAAAGACTTGAACTCCAACCGCTGTCTACTAAGCTGAATATACTTCCCTAAGTACATGTGCGAATCGACATATATAATTGTAGGTGCAGATTATATATCTATCTATATATGCTCTCTGTGAAATGATATCTATGTTTGAAGCATGCCATTTCATTCGGAGTGCATCGCAGTGCCAGGAGCCGATGTCAAGTGTAATCCGAGGCTGAGAGATCGTGCGTGTCGACCCTAGTGTTGCTGTGGCATCGGTCGCGAGTTACGCTCGCGTTACTGTGGCGTTACCATGGTGCTGCTGTGGCGTTACTATGACAACCCTCTTTAGTCTGAGCAATATAGTATGTTTGGTGTTTGTGCGAGACTGTGAGCGACGTGAAACTGTTTATTTCAACCACTTGAACACTAAACGAGTCAACTAAAAAAAACAAAAAACAAAAAACAAAACAAAAAAAAGAAACCTTGGCTTCATTTTCTCTTGGTGTGGAAATACATATGAGTGCATACACTCGCGGGAACTATTATTAGGAACTTTATGCTAATACTGAGTAGGGCCTCCCTGTCGTAGCCCATCCACCTTAAGGTTTGACTGAGCCCTCCTGTTAGCCTGAGCCAGTGCTGCTGTTTTCTTTCGCCCTCTCTCTTTAGGCGTTTTCAATCGAAGGGGTTTTCTCGTAGTGGTTCCGAGAACGGCGTCTGTACTGGACTTTTTAGCTCCTGCTTCAAGGCAGGGTCTTTTCCCAGCACATAGGAACCCTGAGCAAGTTTGTAGCCACTGGTGCATAGTGACTGGACGAGTTGTAGGCACCTATGTTTGAATGTGCTCGTACGGTGGAAGCCATATAAACAACAGATCTTCGCACTTAAAATGAAAAAAAAAAAACAAAAGTCCCGGCTGGACCGAACCTGTATGCGACTGAAGCGGTACAAAGCGATTTTAGGTTGTCCTTTTGCGATTCTGAGTGTTCCTACTTAATGCGAACGCATTCCAAAAAAGGCCCAGGAACGAGTTTAGTTCTCAGGGGTAACAGCCAGATTAGTCCCTAGAACTGTTTGGTGCGAAAGTGACTATTTGCAAGGCTTTTCCGTTCCACTCACTGAATATTTTTTTTTTCCCTTAATGCACCGATCTGATTAAACCCTAAAGAATGTTATAGAAATATCCAAACACCAACCTTCATGCCTAGGTCAAAATCACTTGGCTCACACTTTTCCCCATTCTGATTAAACACTGTTTGCTTGACATAATTACTTGAAGCTGTTGGCTCATATCTGCGTGATTTCAGGCATTGCACTGCTGCCAGACGATTGGCTGATTAGCTGTTCCTAATTATATATCTATATATATAAGGGTTGGGCTACGTCTATAGATTTTCCCCATTAATGTAATCATCACCTTGCTGGTTCACAGCTTTCTTCAGTGTCTCAGCGTTAGACTGACTGGGTAACGTTGCGGCTGTAGCACGACTCCATGGCGCCCCTGCAGGTTGGGTAAGGAAGCTCCAGCAGGAATGCTGAAACGGAAGCGCTGCAGCAGACAGCTGAAGAACAGGAAGAGCTCAATCCGGGCCAGCGATTCTCCTACACACACTCTGGGCCCTGCCCCAAAAGGAAGGTAACTGGTCGGGGTTGTCCTTTTACCCGTGCTGTCTAAGAACCTGTCTGTAAGAAAGTGAATTTAAAAAAAAAAAAAGTCATGGGTGGGAGTGTAACACGCTCGCTGCTAAACCTGAATCGTATTATATGTCTTATATTGATTTTCCGAATTAAAAATGTTAACATTAACAGTGGCGACATGCTGGTGCTAGAGTACGTCTGGAAAAACGGCTCGTACGTGAAACGCGGATACTGGTGGAATCCTGACCAGACAGGATTTGCATTTGAAATTAATTTCCATTTACAGCTTTTTGCAGACGCATTTATCCAGAGCGACTAACAGAAGGCCTTTGTTTTTCCGCTTGGTAGACGATGCAATATGCTAAAACAAATAAGTGGCAGCCCAACTAGCTCCTGTGAGAATACAATCTATGTAAATCTTCCCCCTTTCTCTCTGGCAAACAAATTAGGCATGTGTGATCCAGACAATGTGTTACCTGTAAGAATTCCACTGCAGAGGTGTTTGTATGAAATACAAATTCGGTATTAGTACAACCTGCCCTTGTTTTACCTGGTCTGAACTGGTCAGGTTTGTCCCAGTGTTTGGGGTCGTGATGGATGGCCCAGATGTTCACCAAAACTCTCGATCCCTTTGGAACTGCTTGACCTCCCAAACTGCACACAGAGAGATTAGCTTTAAAAATCTCCATTACCAAACCTCAGCTGCACAACCTCACATATAATTGCTCCCCACAATCACTAAACGTTAGAGGTTGCCTCCTGTTTTCATACGCATGTGAGCCGTTTCTGTGTCTCCGCGTCTCCATGGTGACCAGAAGTTTGTCCCCTTTGTTGGCACTGGTGGTTACTGCGGCATTACCATGGTTACCTGGTGTCCTGCATAGCAACGTGAGGGATAAGGATAGGACTGGCGGGGCGAATCCTCAGGACTTCACACAGCACGCTGTCCAGGAATGGCAGGCTGGACCTGTCGCTCCAAGCAGGGCGGCGCTCTTTTCCCACGTGCTCGTCCAGCTCGACGTGGAGACGGTCCTGAACCTGTAGCGGACGCACAGAGGGTGGTGCGCTTTGCATTTAACTTGGAAAAATAGGCAATTAAGACGTTGTGCTTTTATGTCTGCGTACTTCCGGGTGGTGCAGTAAGTAGGCGATAGTCCACAGTAAAGTTGTGGACGTCGTTTCTACTCCAGCTCCGAAAGCTTCAGCAGCAATCATCAAAATGTGATCGTCTGTGACACCTGGCTCCCTCTGGCCAATCAGGAGCGCGTCCAGGAGGTCACGTGGTTCTCCGGGTGTAAGGGTTAACTGTCAGGATCAATACACAGACAGGAGTGCTTTAAGACCTACAACCCAAATCCGGTTTTCTGTCTAAATAGATTCTGTGCAGGATCAGGATTAGTCATACGAATGTAAACAGGTCGATCAGCCTGGACAAGTTTGTGACTTTTCTGACTTTTGTTTCTGTGCTTTTGCCCACAATAATGCCTCAAGTCGCTTATTCACTGACTCAGCTTTGCACACATCACACTTGATTCGGACCTGCATGAAGCAATTGCTGAGCAGTGTTCATAAATCACAAGAAAACTGCAATTAAAAGCTGGCTAGTTGCCATCATGTGACCAGTCTTCTTACACTGATGTAAACACTAACATTACCTGGGCAGGGAAGTAAGAGAACAAACCAGACGGGGCGTTACCAGAGTAGCTATCCAGAGGGTTTAAATCATTTCATCACAATGAAACTGGAATCATTTTAGGCAAGACCCCTTTTTATGGGTGAAGTGATGAAATTTACATGTAGCAACTTAGCACACACCCTCATCCAGAGTTATTAAACTGATTCAGTCTGATCCAATCCAGGGTCTTGTTTAAGAGCCCACCATTGGCGGCTGAGTAAAGGTGGGATTTGAAACTTGGACACTCTGGTCACCCCATTCCCCTAATATGCTGCTCGGACAAATTAGGGGGTTCGTCAGATTGAAATATATTAACTTAGATACTTGTTCCTTGGCTGGAGTTTGTATGTATGCTTTACCTTGTGCTCCTCTAGTTTCTTGGTCAGTAGTTTGTCTCTGATATTCACACATTCTCTCAACCTGGCCAAGTCCTTGTTAGGAAAAATCTGGAAAACGAGAAAAAGCTTTTCTAAAATCCAATCCCCGTGATCGGTGTAATTCTGAAACTGAGAAGCCTTCTGGCGAGGAGGAAACTGAGGAACAGACAGAATCGGATCTTTAGCTTGACTGAAACTCGTCAGGGAGCCAGCAGATTTGAACACGACATATAACTCGACTTCAATAAAGAAGGCATGTTTTTATAATAGGCATGTTCCTACAAAACCATCACAGTCAATACACTTAAGATGAGATGATTAGGACAAATAATCTTTTAGCAAATCAACAAAGGTACCCAAGCTTTGTCCGTATGTGTGAGCAGAACTATATATGAATATGGACCGGGGCTGTGATGTTTCATGATGGTTATTGCTGGAGGAATGAAATGCAGTTCTGATCGATCCAGACCTGTAAGCAGGGAAAGATGTCCACCAGGCTTCCTCGTGCAATAGTCTGGACAATACCGTCATTGTAGTCCATCACCTGTTGGAGCTCTGGGTCATGGGGACTGTAGGTCGAGCTGAACACCAGCCTGCACACCACGTTAGTGACGGCTCGCATCAGGATCGGACCCAGGTCCACAGATTGTTCCTTATAGGCCTGGAGGTCTGAGCAAAGACTGTCTGCAGCATCTAATACTAGAGACACAAGAAACCATATTCACAACCAGCTGAACATTTCAACACATGTCAGTGTATGCCATAGTAGTAGGCACTGGCGGGATTCGAACCTGGGTCCCTGGACATCTTCAAGTTCTAAATATTGAGTAGATGTTTAATAAGCCACGAAATATTTTTTATAATCTGTATTGACCAAATGTTTTTTTTAACATTTGTCTTTTAGCAGGCATTATGATCCACGGTGACCGGCAACTTCTACAGTCTTACGATCCAAGCAATTATGGGTTAAGCCTTGCTGAAGAACACAACAGTGGTACCTTGTAAGACCTTCTGCTTCTAAGTCCAGTACCTTAAACACTAAGCCACCACATTTCAACAATGATATGACAACCAATTTCTGAAAGAACTACATACTATGAACATACGGAGCAGAGTGGCACACGTTAAACCTTTACTCTCTACTGCTTACAAAGCTGCCCCGATTGGACTGTTTATGACTGGAGATGTGTTATCTGCCAATCATTAGCATCTGCTTGGTGACCCAATCTTTACAAATCAAATGCACTGCACTGCAGCACCAAATGTTAATCTAGGAATATTGGCATTCGCCCCACGGGTATTTATAGCCTGATCATCTTTGTGCAAAGACATCCTCGGAAGTCTGCAGTGACTTTTTTATTATATTTTTTATATTTCATTATTAAATATATATATAATTGCCAAAACATTGTGAGTGCATATGTGTGTACCTATGGTCTGCAGTTTGCTGGACCCTTCCCCAAACAAGGTGAAAGAGGCGTGCACCAGCCTTCGGTGGCTCTTCCACAGAGCACTGTAGTCTGCAAATGCAATGTCTTTCCCTCCACGCGTCAACACGTCTGTCGTAACCTTGACAAAACCGCAGAGGGCAAGGTTTCAAAGAGCGATGGGCTGATGTGTGCAGTTTCGTTGGGTAGTGAGAAGGTTTAGTATTTAACTTCAATCAAATTAATCATTTTCAACCTGATCTCTTTGCATCTGTATTAATTACCACAAGCAATTTTACTCTGAGTGCAATTCTATCATCAACTGACTGATCAAGCTCTGGTTTCAATTGTTTCTATATTGCTTTGTTGCAAAGAAATCTAGGTGACAGTGACAGGGAAAAACACCCTGAGATATAATACGGAAAGCCTGAGAGGAACGAGGCCCCAAAAGGGAACTCGTTCTGCCCTGGGCAAGACAGGACCAATAGCTCTAAATGAATAATGAAGAAAATTGTCTTCACCATCTTGGGCCGTCCAGCGAAGTCCCTTCCCTTGTGCAGGAGCGCTTCTCTAGCCAGCGTCACCTCACTCACCACCAGTGTGTAATGTGGCCCCATGTAGAGGCTGAAGAGCGGCCCATAGCTCTGCGCCAGCTTGGTGAAGAGCAGGTGTGGAGGAAGCGAAGAGTACATGTGCAGCAGGCTGCCCAGAATGGGAACACGTGGCAAGCAGGGCAACGTTCTGTCACCCCTGGAACAGAGGCACCGTCCAAGCACGTATGTCACCATGAGCAACAGTGGCACGGTGACAAAGCAGGCGAGTAGGTAAGGCTGAGAAACACCAAAGGTGATGTCCATGGTGAACGTGTGAGCGGCAGTATGTGTGGAAAACCGTACAAATGTCTTTAAGCCAGGAAGAAACCAGGCTTCCAGCTATGGGCCTTTATAAAGAGTAGGCAGGACGATAACAGAACCTTCATCAGGCGTTAAAGGTCATGGTGACTGTGAGGAGGAGTTACCAATCACAGCAAAACTGAGGGTTATGAAAGCAGACGACTGCAAAAAATGTACAGATGGGCTGATAATAACCTGCTGATAAAGCTTAAATAAGGCGGATCCATTCATTTATATAACGTGCAAAAGTCTTAAGCCACCATTAGATTTGATGTTTTAGCAACAGTATAATTATCATGAAAATTCCCGAGTTCAATCCCAGGGTGGAGCATCCTGGGTCCTTTCTGTGTGAGACTGCATTGTCCTCCCCGTGTCTGTGTGGGTTTACTCCGGGTACTCCGGTTTCCTCCCACAGTCCAAAGACATGTGTTAGGTTAATGGGTGATCCCAAAAAGTGGCCCTTAGTGTGTGACTGTGTGTGTGTGCCCTACGATGGATTGGGTTGCTCCTGCTCTTGCGCCCAGATTTGCTGGGTGGGCAGCGGCTGGCCGGCAGCCCCGTGTGGATTAAGCAGAAGATAAAGAAGGAGTGGATGGATGGATGAAAAGACACATTTGTCTATTAATGTTTTTCGTTATTTAAGTTACTCTGTTCATTTAACCTCATTCCAGCTTTCCACATTTTTGAGAATCCAAGGCTGAGTGTGTGTGACTGGGTACATGTGCGGGCTCTCTTTGACATATGTAAACATCCAGCTATGTAATTAAGACTAACCTTTTCCTTTAAGCAAGAATGCCTACATATTCAAGGGTAAACTGTCAGCTTATCAAGGATCTCTGCTTAACGAGTCTTCTCTTTTCAATCACCTTTCAAGTATTTATTTCCTCTCACTGCCGCTGTTTTCTCCATCTGCTTAAGACAAGAATGTCTTTCATCTGCGCTGTTGGAGCAAGTTTTGACGCATTATGTTTTGATTGTCGGTGCATTTGTGCAGTGCAGACTCGTTTTCTTAGTCAAGGTCATGCACATCTCTTAGCCAAGGATATACACACAGTTATAAACACGCGCGCGCGCACACACACACACACACACACACACAGAGTTACACAAAAACACATTCTGTGAGAACTCTTCAGAACTGCGTCTCTAAATATAACCCAGTGTCTCAGAGAGACTCAGCTGGAGGAGGATGGAGTTCCAGTTTGAGTGTGTTCTTCATCGATTGCATTCTTTTTCATCCTTGCAGCACAAGACTGATCTGAGGTCACCTTGTTGTTAATGAAACCATAATCCTATCTATTACTGACGAAGGGCAAGTCCATGCAAATCTCAAGCTTAGCTCGAAAGGACGCATTTGTAAGTACTGGGAAATCAATTCTCAGCCTTATTTGACATTCTTAGTTTATTCCTAAATTTTTTCGATTCATACGACCGAGCAGCCCAGTGATCTGTATGATCTGGCAAAATGTTTCATCCATATTGGATGGGGTTTCATTTTTCATCCCTGATCATTGGGTTGATTTCCTAAATTCCGACAGCATCCCTGGATCTTGTTTCATGTGCCACAGATCCAGCTCCCATCCCAGAGCTCAATTCAATTCCATTTTATTTATTTAGAGCTTTTTACAATCCCAAGTTGAGCAAGCCCAGGGTGACAGTGGCAAGGGAAAACTCCCTAAAATGGTAGGAAGAAACCTCGGGAGGAACCAAGACTCGACAGGGGACCCGACCTTCATGGGCGGCCTAGATGTTAATTAAATAAATACTAAATGCATATTAAATCATAGCAAAATTTGTTTAAAATAAATAACAAATTATTAATGAAATTTAAATTAGTAGTAGAAAAAATATCAAATAGTCTAACTTATAAAACAAATTTGATTATATAAGTCCTTAGAGGGAGGTCCTTGGAGGCACATCGTCTCCTACTGTCCAACCGATGGAGCTCAGAAGCCCCCTGGTTAGGCTAAACACGTCAACGTTCCTGTCGGTTTGCGGTGCCATGAAACCAATGTCGGATTTTTCACGATCAAGACCCTCACCTCATCAGAGGCAGGGTTCATTCATCTTTCATCGTGTTCCATCAGCAAATACACAAACCCAGGGGCACACAGGCTTGTTGGAGTGTCTTTTAGCTCTGTGCTAAGGGGCTTCAGAGGAGAGCTTGTACCCCGACAGCACTGCAATTCTCACTGGGATGAGTTTGAGTTTAATGAGCAAACGGTAAAATATTGCAGCGAGATATTGGATCATTTTATTCACCAAAATATTGAATTCTATAAATACGAATAAATAATACATGGACTTTGGTAAACATTTCATTGCCACGCTTGAATTAAATTGTAGAGGAAGCTTGTGTAGCGTTCATTCAATCCATTCGGACTTCAAACGGAACGAGGTACCCAAGGAACTCTGCGTGTGAAACCAACAATCAAACTAATGTGTTCTTATTATTGATTTAATCTGCTGCATGCTATGTTTACCTCTCTAAAGTTAGGCCACTGATAAATGATTTGTCTTCCCGGCGTGAGAGAGACTAAAACCACACAGTGCAGATGCTACCCGTGACAAACACTCTCACTGCTTTTGTTGAACTGCTGCTCGCCGTTTCTGAGGCGATCTGCCAGTGACACGACGTGGCACGCGGGCGGGCGCGCGCTCTGTGGGCGGGGCTATTTTAGGAAGCGCGGGAAAATTCCTGACAGCTAGCATTGTGTAACAGAGCGGGTCTCCCCGGTGTCCTCCCACACCAGCGCTGGAACCAGACACATGTCCTATAAAAATGAATAAAATAAAGTGAATCACATGTCTTGTTCAGTGTTCCTTTTTTTGGTCTCCATATCCGGATTAAGGAGTGCACTTTAAGAGCTATAGGGCTTAGGGTGGGTTACAGGATCTAATGGACTTTATGTACGATTGTGCAAGGCTCGTTTTTAACTGGTATAAGATAACAGAGAACCATTTAAATAAAAGTGTATAAATACCAGGGTTCGATTCTCATCCACACACCTGTGTGGGCTTTGGTGCGTGCGAATGTGTGCGTGTGTGTGTGTGTGTGTGTGTGTGTGTGTGTGTGTGTGTGTGTGTGTGTGCGCGTGTGTGTGTGTGTGTGTGTGTAACGCCGGCTCCAGCAGATCCTCCGTCCCGGAGTGCAGCGGGAGCGCGCACAGTCGAGGCACGGTTTGGGGGCGGGGCGCGTGAGAACGGCGCCGCGGACACGCGCACCTGAAGGAGCGCGCTTCTGCCTGATTATTGCTTTATAGCGGTGGAAGGAAGGAGTTGCAGGAGAGCCAGGTCTGCCTCAGGATGGATTTAACGCTTCCGTGGTCTCGCACCGAGCTTCTAAAAGTCGCCCTGCTCCTCGCCTGCGTCCGCCTGACATCCGGCAAAGGTGAGCGGCTGGGGATTTGTGCTAATTAATGTGGAAAAAAACCCAACTCTTTCGCGTTCCCAACTTTCGAGCTGAATTTGGGTGGGGAGACCTGTCCGGTGGTCCGTTCGGTTTGTTGGCAGGAATTCAACGGGTCTGACCAAAGGCGCGTGCGTTTGAGGCTGAACTGCGACGGTTGGAGTTTCTGAGAGCACGCGCAAAAGTGCAGAATACGCAAGCGCAATAGTGGGACCTATACTGAACTACAGATTACGGCTTGGCAGCCCACAGGAGGTGATTTTTGAAATCTGTTTTTGCCTGTTGTGGCTTGGTTGACGTGATTTACTTTCATTAATACATTTGAAAAGCTTAAGTGACCGAACGATGTTAGCGTAGAGGCTAGAAATAGGAATCAAATCCAGCCAAATATCGGGAGCGCAGCGAGCAGGTGCGCTTTGGGTTCGTACCGGATCCTCATCCTTACCAAAGAAATAGTGTGAGAAATGAAATGACCAGCGGCTACAATCGTGAATAGTGTGTGTGTGTGTGTGTGTGTGTGTGTGTGTCTGCAAGATATCCACATGGCGTGTAATTCCCTTAATACTGTATTTACACACATCTTGCTAAGTCCATATGGGAAGTGGTTTATCACAGCAGAGTGCACCAGTGAAGAACAGGGGGAAAGACTACAGCAAGTACTAAAAATAAAAACGGCTCTTTATTAAAACAACAAAGGGCTCACACTGTTCATGATGAGTTCCACGGGATTCATATATGGGCGGCACGGGGGCTCGGTGGGGTAGCACCGCCGCCTCACAGCAAGAAGGTCCCGGGTTCAATCCCAGGGTGGGTCCTTTCTGTGTGGGGTCTGCATGTTCTCCCCGTGTCTGCGTGGGTTTACTCCGGGTGCTCCGGTTTCCTCCCACAGTCCGAAGGCATGCGTGTTAGGCTAATTTGGTGCCATTAAATTGAAATACCTCCTAATTTTCGTGAGCATTGGTGAGCATCCAGACGTTTCTGAACATTTCGGGCGTCACAAGTTAACGAGTAAGGTTTAAAGAGGCTTTAACCAGTGAACATTTTGGCTGTCACTGGTTAACTAGTAAACCAGTAACTAGTTTAGCCTCACTGGTTAACTAGCAACGTCAAATGGCACTCCAGCTACTTAACTAGTGAGCACTTTGGACATTGCTAATTAACTACTACACATTTCAACCCTCACTAGTTGTCATTGGACGCATTTCTGCCTTCACCAGTTGAATTTTTTTTGCCTTTCCTTAGTTAACTAGTGAGCTGAGTCCGCATTTTACTAGGTAACTCGTCAGACTTTTTGCCGCTCCCTAGTTAACTATTAAGACTTTTGGTTCGGTCCAGAGGGCCACTCGTGTGTCAGAAAGCATAACAGCTGGGATTTTGGCGCTGCCAGTGTGGCCACTGTCACCACTAGTGAGTCTCCTGCCGTTGACCAGTTTGCACGAGTTGCTGAAGAAGTGTGACTAGTAAGAATCTTTACTAGTATGGCAAAATGCCAAAATACCATGACAGACTCTTTTACTAGCGCTGCCGACCACCGAACTATAGTAGTAGAAGAAGCAGGTGCTTGATATCTGGGATATTTAAACAGGACTCGAGCGCCAAACCTAAACTGGTCGGTGCCCAAATGCTAGGGGATGCTCTTGAACCCCTCGTCGTCGGACCCTGAGGACTGTTCTTGTCCAACTGGGATTCCACGGAGTACTCTGGGCCATTCCTGCTGCCACAAAACAAACCGATAGCAGGGAGCGGATATTAAGGAGGGGAGACCTGGCGCCCCTGTCCAGGGTTCTGGATCCGACTCGCCACGAGCATGATTGAGCTCTGGTTAGGATCTGGACTCCTTTATGTCCGGAGTCCGGAGCCGATGCCAATCGGCATCGTCCCAAAGCAGCTCTAGGCTCGCTGCCCCTGGCTGTGCAAGCCTGGGACGACAGTGGCAAGGGAAAACTCCCTAAACATGAAAAGGGGTCAAAAGCAGACCCAGCCGCCACCTTGAGCAACCTGGACGGTCTATGTAAGAAATCAATAAAATGGCCTAATTTCTGTTTATAATAATAGGGATTTTGTAAGGGTAATTAATAACACTATTATTAATAATAGCATATCTTTTTACCCACTGTGTTCAGCCCTTACAGTACAGCGGGAGTACAGATTCATAGACTCGTCTCTTTTCCTTGTGGCTTCATAATGGATGGCTTCATTTTTCCTCATCACGCTAAAAGCTTGCCCTCTTGTTTGCGGCATTTGACTTTGGGTCAGACCGGGCCGAATGCAGCAGCTCTTGAGGACTTCCTCAGACATGACCTTGCATCATTAAACACCATCTTCGTTCGGGCTTCCGGCTGTGAAACTAATGCAAATGGATTGACATGAAATATACATAATTTAGCGCCGTGCTAGTGCGCTTCTAATCACGTCCAGCAGGGCGCTATGGATGTGTGCGTATAGACAGGCCTGCGCGTGTGCGTGTGTGTGTGTGTGTGTGTGTGTGTGTGTGTGTGTGTGTGTTTGGGGGGGGAGGGGGGGGGGGAGTAATAAAATCCATCTTCTCGTAATTGAAACGGCGCGCTCTGAACTTTATTTGCCCCCAGTCGTCTTCCGCGCCTTCGTTCTTGGCTCCTGTATGTGAATTTGTCGCAGTGTGGCAGGTACAGATCCTTTATTTCTCCCGCTCTTATCGGCTCTCCTGATTGATCTGGAACGTCGGTCCAGCACCGGCTTGGATGTCGTTTAGGTCTCGGAACATGGCACGGATTCAAGAAGGTTGCTGGAACCATTCCCAGTTGACACGCTCCGATGGGTCCGGACTAGAGGTGGGCGATATGGGCCTAAAATAATATCACGATATTTTAGGGTACTTTTGCGATAACGATCTACAGTGTTCCCTCGCCACTTCGCGGTTCGCCTTTCGCGGACTCGCTGGTTTTTTGCGGAACTCGAACTGCCCATGCGTAGTACGTGTGTTATAGTTAACGTACACGCATAGATTTTTACTTTTACATTAAAAAAAAAAACAGAATTTATTTTAAAAAATGAATATACAAAAAATGAACAAAATCTAACAATAAAGGAATGTTGTAAATCGTAAAATATTAGGATTTGCAGTAAACAGCGTATTTACTCGGCGGATGAATACTCACCAGAAACGAGAAGCAAGGCCAGGGCGTCGGCCGCCTGAGTCGCTACTCGGCGACGTGACGAGTTTTGATCTGCGCTGTC
>JAUZST010008996.1:0-7500 GCA_034779995.1 Parotocinclus haroldoi
TTTTTTTTTTTTTTTTTTTTATTTTTTTTTTTTTAAATATATATACCACCAACTCACATGGTGTAACGTGATTCTCCACTCCAAAACATGGACAACTGACAAATGTCCTGGTACATTATAGTAACATAAAGTAGGTAAAACCATAACCTCGTTGGTCTCAGATGGCTTCAGTCCTGCACTGTATTATTTTGGCCAGATGCTCCATAGCTTTGTTACTGGTGCATGTGTGTGTTCTGAGCTAGATGGATGATGCAGCATGCTCCAACGGCTTAGCCTTTACACACAGGATGGCCACTAACAAATGAAAGCCCACATCTCATCTTACACCCTCTCCACCTTCTCTCTCTCTCTCACAAATGCTTCCATGTAAGCTTCTCACTCTTGACGGGTTTTGGTGTCACATACAGTACGACAATGTGCTAATAAGATTCCCAGTTCTAAATATGAATTCTCATATTGTGCACCAGGCTTTAGAACAATGGCTCTAATGGCTTAGGTCAGCCTGATTAGCCATTGTTCCGACTGAGAAATGTTCTGGAGATACTAATTGCACACAATGCCATTGGGATTTAACCTCATATCCATCCACCGTCTGTAGTGTAAAATGTCTCCAATTATAACTACCTACAAGCTCAAATGAGACAAAACTGGGTCGGTATGGAAAATGGAGATAAATGTTTTTACTTTTGCCTTCGATTTCATTGCAGACAGTAAGAAGGGACTATCAAGCTCATTTAATTTGTCAATATAAATCATTTCTTCATTTAAAGCCTGCAACACATTCCAACAAAAGTTGGGATGGGGAAAATTAGGGCTAATGAGGGAGGTAAAGATTATCGTATGCTGTGATTTCAAATAGGTGACGCCAGCAGGTGATTGTAATCAGCGTTGGGGGTAACGCAGTACAAAGTAACGCTTCACAGTAATCCGATGACTTTTTTTTTTTCTGTAACGCAGTAACGTCAAGCGATACCGTTAAATATTCTGTAATCACATTACAACTACTAACTGGCGTTACCTGCGTTACTCACATTTTTCTATTATAAAATATTGTTTTTTTTTAAAGCATGAGCAGCCTTCTGCGTAATTTATGCACGTACTAACTTCCTGACACAGATTCCGCGTCAGTTGGTCACGTGACTGTGACGTGCCGTCTTAACGACTTTTCAGACCCCTATAGCGACTTTGAGGTCCTACTCACAAATCCTACTGTCTATATTTTATTTGTACTTTTCAGATTTGTATGAGGGTTTGCAATGAGTAAAGTAATTCCATTACAAGTTTATTTTTTTAATAAGTAATGAGTAATCAGTAATATATTGCTGTTTTTGAGTAACTTCCCCAACACTGATTGTAATCATGATTTAATGCGATTTAAAACGATGTTTTTAGGAGCAAGGATGGCAGCTCTAGTTTCTCAACAAATTCATGGAAAAAAAATGTTGAAATCTTAAAACAGTGCTCCAAAGGAGGACTGCTTCTTTCCGGGGATTTCCATATTTCAATGCTTGTCTTGCTGAAAAATGCATGGCCGTCCCTGCAAAAGGTATTATCTTGACGGCAGGATATATTGCTCGAAAATCCCAATGTACTTTTTTGCTTTAATGCTGCCACCACAGAAGCGTAAATGACCTTTGCCAAGGATGCTGACCCAACGCCATACCATGACAGACTCTGGCTTTTGGACTGGTTGCTGATAACAGTCTGGATGGTCCTTTTTGACTGGGTCCTGAGCACAGAGTTTACTTCTTAAAAAACATAAAATAAATCAACAATATAATAAATAATAAATAAAGACTTGGAATATTGATTCACCTGACCAAAGTACATATCCTATCTATATCCTCACTGTGTGATGGTCCAGCCCTGATTCCTTCAGGCTCAGAGAAGTCGATGCTGCTTCTTGACATGGTTTGTGAAACAAATCCCTTTCCATGAGCGACCGAGAAGGTTGTGTAGCTGCAGTAGAGTGGAAAGGTCTAGAGTGAAATGTTAAATACGTGGGGTTTCACCTGAATGGGTAACAATCTCTGGCAACTCTATACAAGCAGGGTTTGTAAACCTGTAGTTAAGC
The DNA here is from genome assembly GCA_034779995.1 of Parotocinclus haroldoi. NCBI lineage: Eukaryota > Metazoa > Chordata > Actinopteri > Siluriformes > Loricariidae > Parotocinclus > Parotocinclus haroldoi. Next base: position 2,075 of record JAUZST010008996.1, read on the forward strand.
TACCGACAGAACCAAGGAGGGACGTGACCATGACCTCTACTGAACCTGCACTGCCCGGTGCCACCTCCCACTGCCGCCGTTTGCCACGACAGCAGCATGTAATCATATTAGGCAACGTAGAGGAAGCACTATGCGTAGAAATATATCTTTTTTTTTTAGGAACAGATAAACATTGTAATCATTTTCTCCCACAGTGGTTGAACCAACATGGATGCTGCTTTTGTCCGAAATCATGGTTACACCCATTTCACCTGTTTGAAATCACATTAATATTAAGTTTTTTAACCTCTTTACCTGCCCCATCTAAACATTTGGACCTCAAGTGGACATGAAAAAAAACAAAAAAAAACTTTCAATTTATTTCAATGTCTACACTGAAGTAAAGCCAAATAAATGCAAGGAACCTCTTTTTTTATGTTCCAAAATGTAAATATACATAACTAAACACTGTCTACAAACATAAGGGGATATGAATTAGAGGATATTTCATACTTCATAATCATATTTCAAGTATCCCCACATTTTTGTGAGCGGTATACCAACGTGATACACTGAGATCTGACCTCTCCTTTCCAGTGATCGTACCATTTTCACAGACCTCATCGCTCCGTCTTTTCCCAGCAGAGCAGAGCTAATTAAAACTATTTTATCAACTGCGTTTTAACCCTTTTTTTTATTACACGGTCTGTTTTGGGTCGGGGTTAGGGATTAGGGTTAAGCTCATACAGACATTATTAACACCAATACTGTGTTTTCTTTATGCAGACAAAGCCCGTGACGACTCCTTTGGGCTTTTGTTCTTGCTAATACAGCATTTCATTATAGTGAAGGGTGATTATCTAGCTGAACTGCCCTTAGATCAATATTGAACGCTGTGCCAAGGAGTCCCGGAACACACAGGGAAAGGACATCTTTTTCTAAGGCTGTATTTGTCTTCGGGACGACGTGAAATGGAGATCTTAACGCATTCCTCTTTCCTAACGTGATGCATGACACGGCTCTGTAAGGCACTACTTGTCATAGTGTACCCATTAAATCAGAAGATGTCTAGATCAGTGATGTAGTTCCTTCTGAGTTAATGGTTCCACTGTGACTTACAGGGAGGGTAAAGACTATCCAGTGCTGTATTTTGACACCAGAATATTCCTTTACATTTAATTACGGTGGTTTGTTTACGTCTCTGGGTGCTCTGTGTATTGCTAAAGCTTTAAGGGAACCAGATTAAACACCATGGTGTGCTGATACCAGACTGAACGCAATGATTCAGGGTTTGTTTCGGAGACATTCTGCCTCTTCCTAGAGGTAATAATGCATTTGGCTGTCAGTCTTTCCTGCATGAGAGGCAGGAGCTGGCAGAGAGAGGCGTTGCCTGACACACTCACAGTGCCAAATCCCAACGGGAGTCTTCAAGCTTTTGTGATAAGGCAGACCTTGTGCGTTTCATTTCTTCACAATAGCGAGAATTTCATTATTATCGAAAGCGCTAGTAGTGGAATTTAAAATGCGCACAAAGCTCTCTGGCTTAGTCCTATTCAGCCTTAAAATTTCATGCTTTTCATGCCTATTTAAAGTTCCTACTAATTTTACATGACATTTAATAAGCATTACAGGCTACTGCTCATTGGTTATAAACTCACTGCCCACTTTATTAGGTACACCTTGCTAGTACCGGGCTGGACCCACCCTTTCGGCCTTCAGAACTGCCTTAAATTCCTCATGGCATCGATTTCACAAGGCACTGGAAACAACTCGGAGATTCTGACCCACAGAATTCATTATCCACCTGTCCTGTACTGGTCTGACATCTGGTGACTGTATAGTACAGTCAATTTACAGTCAACTTTGGAGACATGGTTTCATATCCTGCTGGAAGTAACCATCAGAAGATGGAACACTGTACTCGTGATGGGATGCACATGGTCAGCAATGATACTCAAGTAGGCTGAGGTGTTTAAACACTGCTCACTTGGTATTAAGGGGTCTAAAGTGTTCAAAAAATATATATATCCCATCAACGGGAAACCACCAACAGCCTACACTTTTGATACAACGCAAAATAAACACTTTCGTGTCGTTTTTGCCCAAATGGCGCTACCCAAATCAAGACTCGTGATTAAGAAGGTTTTTTCCAATCTTCTACTGTCCCATTTTGGTGAGCCCATGTGAATTTTAGCTTCAGGTGCCTGTTCTGCTGACCGGACTGGCACCCGGTGTGGTAGCCTGCTGTAGCCACAAAGTTCAAACTTGAAGCAGATGGGTTAATACACTGCTCACAAAAATTTCCCCTCATTTTTGTGAGCAGTGTAATAGTCTTTCCCACCAGCTTAAACCAGTATGGTTATTCTCATCTGCTGGATATTTTCTCTCTTTTTTGGGGACCATTCTCTGTAAACCCCCAGGAGATCAGCAGTTTCTGAAATGCTCAGCCAACAACCATGCCATACCACACTTAACAATTTCAATCACATTTCTTTTCTCATTCTGATTCTTAGTTTGAACTTCAGAGGGTCTTCGTGACAATGTCCACATGCTTAATAGCATTGGGTTTGCAGACATATGATTGGTTGAAGAGGGGCTGAGGGGCTGAACCAAACGGCGTACGACGTCATATGATTCTAGCTGGATTGAATTCAACTCCAGCGTTATTGTTAAATGGCTTTAAAATCAGTACTAAAAGGTTTGAGGTTAATTATCTAATTAGTCTCCCTCAACACCGGCGTGAATTCAATAAGCCAATTATTGGTGTCCACTTAAGAGTTCCTAATCATGGGAACATGCTTCGGCTCCATTTTTGTGTATATGAATGTGTCTGGGTGCCAAGCAAAAGGCATCATATGTGCTGAATTACAGGTTTTCATATTTATTTCGGCTCTATGTTTTACCCAAGCTGTTGCAGCACTGGAGGATGATCCTCCGACTGGCCTCTCCTCCGTCTGATACCACCAGTTATTCCTGATTCTTGATATAATCCGATTATTCTTGATATGATGCCTGAACTGGTTGGAAGGCATGGCCAGGTTTCGAACCTCGATCACCGCAAGAGGGTCTGCATGTCCTCCCCATGTCTGCGTGGGTTTACTCCGGGTACTCCGGTGTCCTCCCACAGTCCAAAGAAATGCATGTTAGGTTAATTGGTGCCTTTAAAAGTGACCCTTAGTGTGTGACTGTGTGCATGTGTGTGCTCTACGATGGCTTGGCGCTCCATCTAGGGTTGATCCTGCCCTTGCAACCCCGAGTTGCCGGAACCCTGTGTGGATTAAACGAAAGATAATGAATGAATTAATAAATGAATAATAATAATAATAATGTAACAAACTGGTCACTTGAAATTTGGATTCAAACATTTTTGGATTTCTGCGAGCTTTTGCTTTACATTTTACTTAAATCTTTGAAAAATTACAGATTTGATCAACTCCAAAAAGTGGTAGCGCGCCGCACAGTGCGACTATCCACAGTGTTTGAACCAGGGCTGTACTTCAAGCGATTTGGGCCGTACCAACATCTGACCCGTGTGGAGAAGGGAAGCACTACACATTGCAGTGGGTCGTTACTGAAAATAAAGTAAGAAGTAGCACACGTTTCCCAATCTACAGTCACATATTATTAATTATATATCGACTCCAGGCTTGAGTTTTATTGCAGATCCAGGCTGCCTCTAGCAGGATTCTTTAAACTTTATCAATACCCTATTTGTCTTTTAATTGCATATTGATTTCTATTTATTACACCTGAAATTTATTCGTGCTCTCTTTGTGGGAGGTGAACGCAGAATACCTAACAGACAGCTCTTTATTCGCTTCCATAGTATGAGCGAGCCGAGAAAGGAAAAAAAAGAAATCATATTTTTGTTCAGTAAAAGGGATGGTTTTGTCCATTAAGAGAAGAAAGCCACGCACCTGTAAAAAAGTCTTCACATACTTGACATGTATTTGATAAGAATATCCTAATAACACTAATACTGGCCATGTACATGTCTAAAGAAATGATGCTAATACCAGGAAAACAGCACTGAGGCAGGAACAGTGTGCTGCTGGATTATTCCACTGAGGATTGATTATCTATTGGAGCGGGTAAGGAGGAGCTGTTGACGATGGCTGAAAGCTTAGCCAGCATTCTCTTTCTTCTTCATCACCATTTTCAGAGACTCAGCGCTCAGAGTGCTAGGTCTGAGCCAAGCTTCATGATGATGTAGCCCAGTTCATTTGCGTCCTGTGCATCGACGCTGCTGTCGGCGGCAGTGGGAGGTGGCACCGGGCAGTGCCGGCTCAATAGAGGTCATGGTCACGTCCCTCCTTGGTTCTGTCGGTAGCTTAACTACAGGTTTACAAACCCTGCTTGTATAGAGTTGCCAGAGATTGTTACCCATTCAGGTGAAACCCCACGTATTTAACATTTCACTCCAGACCTTTCCACTCTACTGCAGCTACACAACCTTCTCGGTCGCTCATGCGGCAACGCCGGGATGCCGAACACGGCACTATTCGACGTACACGACCTAAACAACAAATGACAATCTATCAAAGCGTCACTCAAACAGAGAGCAGGACCAGGAATGCTTCTTTTGTTGGATTCCCAGCCACTGAGGGCTGAAACTCAGAATCTTCCTTTTAAAAGCCAGCTGTCCGTTCCTGACTGCCTCCATTGGTCCGAGGACAAAAGGTCATGTAGATTTAAACTTGCAACTTGACAAGAATGCTTTTCCTGCTCATCTGCTGGACATCTTGTGATGGCCGGTTCCCATAGGAAGGAGGAAATTAGAGTACCCGGAGTAAACCCACACAGGCACTGGGAGGACACGTAGGCTCCACACAGAAAGGACCTGGGACCCTGGGATTGAACCCAGGACCATCTTGCTGTGAGGCACCGTGCCCACGTTGTGTTATAAAAAAGTACTATATAAATACATTTGACTTGATATACGTTCCATTTAAAAGACAGATTGGAAAAATATTGAACAGGACTACCCTATCATCGCTCTTATGCTATGAATATGTATAGGCTGATGCAATTGGAGGGCATCAAAAAGATCATAATTCATTATATTTATCACCATATTATCAATACACACTGAATGACTCTGGAATTCTTTCGTAGGCCAGTGGAGTGGAAACGGCTCTTAATGAACATAAGCTTACAAACAATGGAGACACCATGCATTTCACTTGCTGTTTTAATTAATCATCCGTTTTTGGTCAAAATTCTGGCCTTACAGCAAATGATTTTCAAGCAGTCTCACTGTGGAAATTTTTTTTTTCCTGACCCATGCACAAAGTGACGTGAACGCTGTCCCCAACCAATAATGAGCTCCTCTCCAGCTCTCCAATTTATAAAACTATAGCGGTTTTTTTTTTTTGTTTGTTTTTTACAATGGAGCATTGTCTGAAAGCAGCTCTACATTTTATACATTTAAGACCAATCCCAAATCG
>JAUZST010008997.1:0-13242 GCA_034779995.1 Parotocinclus haroldoi
ATATATAAAACAAATGATCTGTAAAGGATAGGGGCAGCTATATAAGTAGATATCAAATAAACAATGATTGATTTGACTAATACAACTATATCAATTTGTTTGAAATGTCCGATGAATCTGGCTGTACTTGTGGTTGAGTTAGTTTGCATACTAGATGTCATGCCTGTGATATGTACATGAATAATGTTGTGTTGCACTGTGAATTTTTTTGCCATATACTTTTTCTTCATTATTATGTGATCAAATATTTTATGAAACATTTCAGTTTCAATGTGCGAAAGTATATAATTTAATTTATTTAACATTTTTATTAGTTTATACACTGCACTAAGGAATTTGAAACAAAAGTACAGAAATACACAAGAACCTAATTTCCATCCATATTCCCAATTCTTTTAACATGTTAACAAGGTGGCCAGTGGGTCCTATAGAGCTGAGCTAAGACAGCTAGTCAGTGGCATGATCTTGGAGTGTTACACTAGGGGGAAAAGTATGTTAGACTGCAGGATTATTACAAGTTGTGATACGCTTTTTGTCTGCATAAACAGCCTACGGTAATAATACTACTGTGACTAAATGTAGATGTGTGTATAGAATTCAATTGCCCAGCAAGCCTGCTTCATTATACTGGGGGATGAGGCGAAGGTCTCATCCCAAATGACAAACTGTGTAGACAAGCAGGAGAAGGGCACGGTGTGCTTGGAGTACATGAGAGGATGAAAGGCTTTGGAGGTCAAGAGGAATGTTCATGCCAGTGCTACACTGCACAGGCTTAAGGTGATCCACCAACCATGAAAAACAAGCTTGAGAGAAATGGAGGAGATGCTGGTTGAAGGGAGCAAGTGAGCCACAACAGGGTTAATTTAATGGGTGGTATGGTGCCATCCTGGTTTTTAGTATGATTTGCCTTTTGATGTATCTGTCATAAAACAGAAGAAAAAAAGAGCTTAAAAAACTCAGTTAGGCTCAGTTAGGCAAAAATGTACCAGTACTATTCTGGACACCTTCACCACACATACAAACACACAGTGTTCAGTAACCCTGCTTTTCATTTCAACATCCTACATATTACACTGTGCTGTGGAAAGTATGCCAAGCTTCATTTTTTTTAATTTTTCCTCCACTGACAATGCACCAATATTGTCTGCCTCCTGTACCCAACAGACAGTTAATTAGAATAAATTAGGCACACTGATTTAATTAACCTTTTTTGGAATTGGTTTGCATGTAGTGTAGTGGGTGGATTTTACAGCCTGTTGGCATCAGATGTGACAGCATGAACAGGTTTGGAGGGTCACGCTGTCAAAATCCACATGGAGGGACAAGAACTGAACATGAACAGTGTACTACTGCCTGATCTGTTATGGCAGAATATTATAGGCAAACTCAGTTTTGGCATTCGGTTATATTGCTTACTATAGACTATTGTTCTCCATGCCCTTTGAGGTGGCTGAATATACGCCAAGACAATTATTGTACATAATGCGTGAAATCAAAGTGTGATTGCCCCAAAATGCAATCCACATACAGTTGTTCATCATTGTTTCATAATCATCATCAAAAACACATTAACTCACTATACTAAAACAATATCACATTTTTGTCCTACCAATTTGAATCCAGAATAGCTTAAGCTATTCTGATCTTTTCAAACCTTCACAGCTAACAGTGACAAATAATTGTGCTTCTAAAAAGTGCCACAGTTTGTTTTCAAATGTCGTTCAAAACAAATGAGGCCTTGGGGTCCCTGAGATTTTCATGAGGGCTGAATGAATAATTCTCTCCTGTTTCATCCCTGGGACACCCCTTCAGAGTATCTGGCTACAATATTAACTCATTTACTGTGAGAAATGACCATGAGACCTCCTTATCTGTTGGGCCTTGAGGGCTATGCATCTTCAACACTCCTACCCAGTGTCATGCTTGTGCTCCGATGAGTCATTCCAATGACATCAATTGCACATTACTTGAACACTCATGATGCATGAGGCCTCTTTAGCTAATCTATTACGTATGTATCATGTCAAAACCCCCACTCACTTGAGGACAAGCAGCCAATCAGGGAGATTGATTTTATGCAAAAATGTTAATTCAAGGTTCCAGTGGGGCGTTGCATACTGCTGTGTTGGTCCATGTCGATTGCTAAAACTGAAAACGCGACAGCGTTTGTGCCCTGGGCCTCAGCAGCAGGGCTCCACCGAGAGCACAAAGTGTCTAATGGGTCTTATTGATCGCCAAATGCTGCAAGTGATGGATGGCAAAATAAAAGCCCCCCCCTCCCCAATCACCCCCTTCCACATCTATCTGTTAACCTCTGATCAACCAGAGTGAATGTCCACCATGACTCTAGCTGCAGTTTCTACTTCTTCCACTATCTATCACTACCTCCTCCCTCAACCAAAGCTAGTGGCCTAAAGGCTTCTAATTGGTGAACTGCATTCCAATATGCGTATATCACACTGCTGAATGTTTAAGTAGGGCTGTATTTAACAGCAGCGTTAGACTCTTTGTCTTGGCATTACAGATTTATACTGGCTGCTCTGCAAGAAAAAAGGAGAGAGAGAGAGAGAGAGAGAGAGAGAGAGAGAGAGAGAGAGAGAGAGAGCGTATAAACACAGATAAAGATTTGAGAGCGTACATATATACAGTGTTTATTTCATAATCTTGCTGAATAGGCAGGGGTGTGAATAATCTAAGTTCTTCATTTAAATCATCCCTAGTTGTTTGCTCTATGTTAAAATTCACAATAGCTTCATACTTCATGCCTCCCTGTTGCTGCTGTCAACTGATTTATGTTTTATACCATGCTTTAAAATAATAACGGAAAAGCGCCCATCAGTTCATTGAGGCCAAAGTATGAGTGGGGGAGGAGGAATATTGCAACGTAATTGAGATGATGTCTGAAACAGTCTGTAAAAGCCATTATGTTTGTTGCTGTAGAATCAGGCTTAATGTTATCAGATGAGGGAATAGAACAAATTATAAATAACCCCCACTCCTTTCCCCTCTCTCTTCTCTTTCCCTCTTCCTCCCACTTTTTCTTCCTAATACTGTCATTCTCCCCATTTCCCTTGGCTCCTGTTGCCTTTAATTCGAAAATCAGATTAGCATGGTGGCATACTGTACATGTAAACACCTACACGCTCACACAATCTCTCCCTCTCTACCCATTTCTTTGCCTTCCTGTACTCTCCACCACACCACGCAGCTTAACAAATGTAGCTCTGCCTTACTCCTCCTTGACACCTGTACACTTCCAAAGCTCTCATGGGCCTTTCATGCAAACATAATATTATATGACCATGGACATGCCAGTTTATCCCCACTCAACCTGAGCTCACTTGACATTAACTTCCTCAGGTTTCATGTTAATGAGGGATCCCGTTTCCATTTAATAGCCGCTCTTGCTCAGGCCTGCACCAAAAATCAATTTCCAGTCTTTTGCACCAAGCATATCTGCAGCAGTCTCATGGGGAAATGTGGACACTATGGTGTCAGAGGAACAGTCCATTATAGTGAGAACAGAGAGACCCAGAAACTGAGATATGAGTGGAGAAAGAATGAGAGTAAAGGAACTCTGTATAAGGAGGAAACAGCAAAGCCACAGAAGGCATTTGTCACAAAGAAAGTAAGAAAGACATGCTAAGTTGTGAATAGGGATAACAAGAGAACAGAACAAGAGATTGAGCACAGCACATTAATCAGTGAACCAGATTGTGTGAAATCCAATCAAAGAGAGACAGAAATGGATAAGAAGGAAAAAGAATGATCAATTATGGTGCACATAAATGCCAAATCAGAAGAGGAGGTGTAAGCCTCCAGAGAATAGTCAAGAAAAGAAAGTAAGAGAAAAGAAAACATACATATAATGGCACATAACAGGCACTGGACACTTAACAGCAAAGCAGTGGCATACTCAACAAGGCCGCACAGCAGCAGCTATTAAATATTTATCTCCACCTCCTGAGATTCCAGTAATCTGCGTCATCATGTTGACAAGGCCAATCACTACTGCGGCCACAGCCAGAGGACACAGAGGAGAATGAACAGCCATGCTGAGACCTTTCTCCTCGTGGGCTGGCACTTCATACCCTGTTTGGCAGCCATAAATCCAAAACTCTGAGATAGCTGAAGACAAAGGATATTTGAGGTAAATGAGACAAAATCGTAGTAGTCACTGATCACTGTGTTGATATCTCAATGTACAATGTAATGTTTTAACTAAAAAAAAAAGAAAAAAACTGGAGTAAACAGTCCAGAGTAACCTGGTCGAAAACATTAGTATTTAAAGTAAGTAAAATAGTGACTGTCCACACTTACTCACTTTGTTAGAATCACTTCCAGGTTAGCCAGAACCTTTATCAGTTTATCTTTATCGGTTGGCAAAATGTTTATGTTTTTCTGTTTCTGAATTTCCCGAAGTTATATGAGGCACTGGAGGGGTTTAATAGCTCTGCCAGACAGTTATAAAATAATTTCGCCATATATTACCGAATCAATATGTGGAGCAGTTTGCTTTTACTATAACACAGCACTTACCAGCATGTTTTCACTGCTTCAATACTACCCTTGCTCATTGCTTGCTGGGATCCCATGTATTTAGCTCACCAAATGTTATAAAAAAGTTTGACAATGGCAGTGCTAGTCATGCTACTTATCACATCATTATGTGGTAGTGCAACTTACAATTAAGCTCATGTCAATTTCAAAACATACATTAATATGTATATATAAGTCATGCATGTTGGTTTTAAAAAAAGGTGTTAATATCAGTCACTGATCAGGTTTTTCATCAGTAAGTGATAACGTTATTAACACCAGTACTGACATTGTGGTTTTTTTGTTGTTCGCAAAAAGTGCCATGGCAACACACATTGGAATATTTGCACATACCACCTCACAGACAGTGTTTAATGGCCAGTCACACTACTGGTGCTTCTGGAGACTATAGGCAAGTAACATGTCTGTTCAAATCTCTAATGGAGAAGTAATGGATTTCAAGAAGGGAGAGCTATTTAGCTCATACTGTCCAAGTTGGCCTCATACTGTATTTTTACAGATATCCTTAATGCGTTATTCCCAAATGGTAAGCTGATAATGAGTTAAGAACTTTGCATGTATGAAATTGCTGTGCAGTCATGAGTTATTAGATCAGAAATCGGAGTATGCTTGTCATCTGATATGGCACATGTCCAGGCAGAAATGTGGAGCATAGAACATCAATCTGATTATCTTGTCCCCCACCTAATTAGTTCAGCCAGTCATGGTGTGAAATCATTTTCTGCACAGTTCTGTCTTTTTGATATTCATTTATTGGCATGCACAATCTCCCTCAAAACTCCATGCAGGCCCCCAGAACCACATTGCTAATGAAATGTCAGCATCACCACTTTGACCTTTTGCTTTACTTTTGTGAACTATTTACAATACTTTTCCACCTCCTTGCTAAATCCTATCCTCATTTTGTAGGCAAAGAAAATGCTTTGTGCGTTGCTGCTCTAAGCCACAGATAGCCTCTGGCAGCATAGACAAGTTTCTCTCAGTCCTGGAGCACTGCACCAGCAGTTATGTGAAGCTTAGACTGAGAATAAGCTGAGAATCTTGGCAGTATGTCCATCACTGTAGACTCAGTTTCACACAGTGCACTTCTCTACAACTTTCTGTCATGTCCACAAGGCAGCACTCCTGAGTGGAATACACTTTGCAGTTTCTTCTTGCTGTCCTCACACACGCTGTCTAAAAAATCCAGTAATGTGCAGCTACAGGCAGATTTATCCCAAACATAAAGGAGTAAGTATGTAAGTTCTAATTGGAAACTATTCCTATGTATTGGAACTAGCGTGGATATGTCTGTTGCCTAAATGTGATATTTCATTATCCATAAGTCTAAATAAAATGAATATTAAAAAGGGGAAATATCTTTATATTCAATGCCACACATATACAACATTTCAGTGGGTGGCCTTGTCCAAAATAACTTACAACTGAGGGAAGCAGTTAAAAGTGTAAAGCCTTTGCTGTGGGGCCCAAACTAGTAACTTTATTGAATAAGAATTTGAATTAACCATTTAAACTAATTGAACTAGTTAGAACTAATTAATTTGATTAGTAGTCCAGTATATTAGTCGTGCAGAGCTACATCCACTGAGAGCCCATTGTCTAGTACATTCTATCGATACTATATGATTGACAATATGCAAATTACAAAAATAATATGTTAAAGTAATTGGGTTAAAATACAGTGATTATGAATGTCAAAACCTAATTAAAAGTCATATGTTGAATAATCATTTTTCATGTTGCACAAAAATGGTGAATAAGTGCATAACGTAACATAAAATTTGAAATGCAACACTATATTGTTGGCCTGTAAAAACAAAGCAATTGAAGCAAATCTGTTATAAATCAATAGCATTACATACAGGCACCATAAATACAGATTAATTTACCCATCTACAGCTATTAACCATGTTGTAAACAAATTGTGAAAATATATTTATACATTGCTGGAATATTAAAAAGTTTTCTAGATTTATGTGTATTTATATAGCATAATTTATTGAATTTTTCACTAGATTGATAGAGTTATTATGGCTCCCCAAGGCTTCTGCTATTGCTGTGCACAAACTCTTTAAGTAGCACATTTGCATGGTTTCCACCAAAGATTCATTTCTACAGGAAGTGTACTTACAGAAACAGGCTTCATTTCCTATTACACAAACATTGGGGGGACATACAATTACAAATTCCCCAAGATCCTCAAGAGAATCCAGAAAAAAGACCTATGACATCTTTGATGCTACAAAACAGCTAATACATAATTCCCTGCATGTATTGTATTACTCTGTGAAAATTCATTTAAAAAAATAAATCTAAACAATTAATGTTCCCATAAAAAGTTTGACCCTATTTATCCTGATATGACTGGTGGGAATGTCCAGAGCATATCCCCAAAATTGATTGCATGAAGGTACTGAAATTACTTAATTGATGGGGTAACTGTCTAACACTAAAAAGATACAGAATTTATGGACAGACTGTGTCACAGACTCAGATACTCTTAAGATAATTTAGTGTAATTTATGATCAGATGCTGATAATGATCTGATGTTAGAACTGTCATTAATATCATTAATACTAAAGTTATAGTTGGGCATGCTCATGCAGTTGCAGCTACAATAGATGTTTTAAGAGAGATCTTAATGAGAATGGCGTATGTCTTATTTTACGGATAGAAAGTTAAAATCTACGTCATATATTGGAGATTGCATACTCCTCTAATCCTTGGCCATCTGTATCAGGTTTGCACACACCGTTGCGTAGAAATAAACCCACTGGAATGCTCATTTGTAAAGTGAGCCATCTGTTTTCATTACAGCTTAAAACTAGTTTTGTTCACTTAGTTGGCTTTGATATTTGAAGGATGAGCATAATAATAGTAGTATTCATTCATCTTCATGAGTTTCTTGTCTATGTAATGGTTACAGTGCCCCAGTACATAGAAGAACATCAGTTATTCATTCGATATTCAATTCATTCACTCATTCACACGATAGTATTGGCACTCACAGGCTTGTCTACTTGCATGCTTCTTATGAGAAAAACCTATGTATACAAAGGCAAATCATGCATCTTAACAAAGACAGCAAATGAGGTGAGGGTCAGACCTAAGAAAGATTATTATTTTTATTACAATATAATCATTAAGCCTGTCACATATAGGTTTATGTTGTTTCTTACATATAATGAATATCATTGTACATCATGTAAACATACTTGGTCAGTGAACCATGAAGGCACTTAGATGGCCAACACTTTAGGGAGCTAATTGGTTTTGCGAAAGTGTGTGTTTGATGAAAAGCAAATGGATTTCTGAGTCAGTATGAGATTAAATATTGTCACCAATGATAGCTGTAGATTATTTCATCATATTGGTGCCATTTATTGTCATTCACCTTCATAACCTCCTCATTACACGCAAAAAATGTAAAGCTTATTCTAATGGCTTGTAATTACTTAATTAGTCAAGTAACACAGTTTGTGCTGTACGATAACCATTGAGCCAAATGAAACCTGGATTTGTAAACAACTGTAGTACTGGCTCATCGCATAATGCTGATGTTCTGTAGCTTGCCAAATGAATTTAATTAAACAAAACTACACAAATATGCAAGTATGCTGTCTCCCAAACTCAAAACTGCCATATAGCCTCATTACATACTCCAGGTTAATCCAGAGATTGTATAGAAATTACAGTGTAATAGTAGATATAATAATTGTAGATATATATAAAATATATAATGTGTCTATAAAATACATTGTACCTCTATGACTTTAACTTTTCTTACAGCATGAAGGCAAAACTAAAAAAAAAACGTCTTAACTTTTTTCTGGGTGTATTTACAGAATTTGCCTATAACAACAACAGAGCTGGACATAAGTGATCACTCAGTTTATTGAGCAGTGTACTCATACAGCTTTTCACACCTATATTTCATAGCATTTCCCCATTATTCATTGCATAATTTATTATGTTTAGTCAAATTTTATGTTGTTAAATCTGTGAGATTGTAGTCACATGTACTAATCTTAGTAATGTTGATTTTTCATACGCTTTCCACTTTTTAAAACTACTCTCAACAATATAAATGAAGCCTTAAATTATTTTGTGTCTACATTGTGTTGAGGTTCCTACCTTTTCGCTCACAGTGCTGCCTGGCAGATTGCTGTTACAGAGCAGTCACTGAGGCAGCTTATAACCACTGTCTGGTTAACGACCTGACGACAAACACCTGTGTCTCCCTCTACTTAACTGGGAGGTCTAGCAGTGTTCATTGCCAGGTCGTTTCATTCCACCATGAACTTGCTGCATGGCCCGCTGCATGACCTGGCCACCTTAATGTTAAGTTGGTAACGTCCGGGGGCATTTAGAGCTGAAGGATGTGTACGAGGGAAACCTTGGAGGTATTTAGCCTTTTTAGGGAAAGATCCAGGTTTCCCTGTTCCGTTCCAGCACAGCTCTCACTTCAGCCGCCTCCGTTTGAGACGTGCCCCGGGTCCTCTTCTTCGTGCACTACTGCACGCTCGAGCTCACGCTCGCCCTCTGGCGCTCCGGAAACACTTCTGCGCCTCGCAATTTGGGAAGCGTCCCAAATTGGCGCACTTTCTCGCGCTGTAAGTGCGTTCGAGTTCCGACTTGCCTTTTCGCGTTCCGGATCCCCCAAGCCTCGCAATTTGGATGACGTCCCAAATCAACACCTCATCGTGCTTTAGGAACGTTCGCCCACAGTCCTGTATGGACTCCGCCGCTTCATTCCCCGGAAGCTGATGGTGCCCGGGAGTTGCGGCTGGTAAGGGCTGAACGCCGGACCCGCGGCTCGTGAAGCTCACATCCTGGGTATGCGGCTGAAGGGATCGCTATATGCCCGCCCGCCATATGCCGCTATACCCCATATCCCGCCGTAAACTTGGGTCCTACCACATATCGTAACAAAAATGTAATGTAATTCTCTGCTGCTATAGTTAGTGCTGCTGGAGTCTCAGGCTGCACATGGCATCAGTGATAGTTAATAGACTCTGTGCTCTTAATCAGTAAGTAACTACCTTTTCTCTTTTCTCTCTGAGCTTATGTTCTATTTCAGATCCAGCCCCAGAGAGATGTTCCTCACATTCAGCATCACTCTACTGGTTTACATCATCAGTAACCAATCCCTATATGCCCTGGCCACACCAGGCATGGGCAGTAACTCCCTCCATGAGGGGACGATGTGCCTCCAAAGACTTTCCGGTGGCTCAGTGGGTAGCACTGCCACCTCACAGAAAGAAGGTCAAGGGTTCAATCCCAGGTTGGAGTGACCTGGGTCCTTTCTGTGTGGAGTCTGCATGACTCAAATCCATTCAGTTTTATTTCTATAGAGCTTTATATAACGGAGCATTGTCTCAAAGCAGCTTTACAACCTTATATTATCGTAAAAGGCCAATCCCAAGATGAGCAAGCCTATGGCGACAGTGGAAAGGAAAAACTCCCTGAAAGTGCTAGGAAGAAACCTTGGGAGGGCAAAGACTCAACAGGGGACCCATCTTTCATGGGTGGAGCTCCATGACCTCTGCGTGTCTGTGTGGGTTTACTCCGGGTACTCCGGTGTCCTCCCATAGTCCAAACACTTGCATGTTAGGTTAATTGATTACTCTATTTTTTTGGGAGGCAGAGGTACACCCCGGACAGGCAGTCAGTCAATCACAGGGTCCTGTAAATTCAACCATGCAGCAAGTCCAGCAGACTCTTACCTCTGAGCTCGAAGCTGTGCATTTATAAACTAAAATCAGTTAATTTGGTTCAAATCATTAAATCACCGTGTGCTAAAATTCACATCTAGATTTTGATTAACATCTTTGGGCCAGACTTGTTCCACTGAGTCTTAAATTAGACAGCAAACGTTCATCAACGGATTTACAGAACAGATGAGTGAAATTTGATTTAATAGACCATTAGATAATTTATTTTCACCATTTTAATTGTTAAGGGAAAAAAAACACTAATATGATGTTAGGGTTAAATATAATACTAAACATTTAATAGCTTTATTATTGCCATTTAAAAAATGAAACGTTCTGTGACCTCATGTGCTGGTGTAAGGAGGGCTGAGCGCAGAGGGTGATAAGTACTAATTACATCAGGTGCTGTTGTTTGGAGGACAGTGGCTTTAGGGAGCAGAGGGGATAAGCGTGTTAGGATCTCAGCGCAGAAACAGAAGCCGTCTGTCACCAACATGTTCAGCAAACTAAAGAGGCTCATAAGGGGACCTGTACTGGAACCTGCTCCAGATCTGACCCCAAATCCTACCACAGTCCAAGTACAGACTCCTACACCAGCTCCTACACCAGCTCCTGCACCAGCTCCTGCACCAGCTCCTGCACCAGCTGAGCCATCTAAGGTAAGATCTCAGTCATGACACACTGTATTTGTCTCTTAGAGTCAGATATGAACTCAGACTTGACTCGACTCAGAATGGTCTCCTAAGTTAATGGTTTGGTTCCATGAGGCATTTTACATGTTGATTGTCTTATGACTGGTTGGGCTTTAGTTTGGTTCTAGTACAGAGTACTAGTGTAGACTGTGGAAGCTTAGTGGTTAAGGTACTGGGTCCTTAAACAAGGCCCTTAACCATGTAAAACTCAGTTATCAGTTGTAAGTCTCCTAAAGGGAATCTGCAAAATTCTGTTAATGTAATGTAATGTAGTGTGTGAAACGGTGTGTGTGTAAAAACTTTGTAGCATGGTAATGTGACATTGCAAGCCAGCGGTGCTGCTCTCAGGAATATGATCTAATATGTTTCGATGCACAAACAAGCTGATTTGAACATGCATAAATCATAATGTTCAGACAATAGAAACTGATGTGGAGAGAAATATTATGTGCAAAGTAATAATAATTCGACTCGCCCGTCATCGGGACACGGGTCTATTGAAACACAGGTGAGAGGAGAGCTGTACACAAGTGTGTGATCTTCCTTAAAAATGTTTAAACCTCTAAAATATTAACAAAAAAGGAAGCAGAAATTAGAGCTTGCTTAAATCAACAGTTCTTACTTGAGTTGACCACAGGACTGACATTTATTCATCATCAGAAACACACATACACACTCACGCATACACACACACGCATGCACAGTCACATACACAGACACGCGGACACAACCATTCACACGCAGCTACACAAACCTTAATAAACACACACACACACACACACACACACCATGCAGAACCTGTTTTCCTCCATACAAAACCGTATCTCATCTTGTATCCAGGCTAGAGGCGGCCTAACAGGGTAACTAGAGCCTCCTTTCAATTATACAGTTTTCACCAATAAACATTCACTCTAATATCACTTACATCATCAATATAATTATACATGAAGATTCATTCAATTCATTTAATCCAAGTACAAATAGCTCCTTATTTTAAAGATGCACGCACACACGCACACACACACACACACACACACACACACATATACACATATTATATATAGTATATCAATCAAAATGATTCCCATAACAAAAATTTGAACACACCAGAGGATGGATACCCATGTGCGTAGTTACACTAATAAATCCTACACAACGTGTGCACACCATCACTCTGCCTATGACCCATAGTGCCATAATGAAATGACCGAAACATCGACATTATTACAATTTCCAGGATGGAAAGCCTGCGGAAACGGAAAACGACGGCAAGAAACAGGAAGAAGCTCCTGGTGAGTGAAGCCCCATTAAACTCAGTATTATTCCATAAACCTCTGTAAAGGGGCTGCAAAGCAGATTCCCTCACTGTTTCCCATCCTGACCGATGTTCACGTGTAGCAGTGCAGGACTTTTCTTACATACAGCTCTGTTGTGATTTAGGCCAAATTCTCAGGCACTTCCAGATATAGTCTCCAGCTGTGTGTTGTAAATTCTTTCAGTGGATGCAACGCTAATAAACAGAGAGCACAAACAGAACCCACTGGAATGGCCACATGTCTCATTGGTGTGTGTCGTGTGTAATACAATTTACAGCTCCAACCCCTGCACCTGCTGTGGTGCCAAAACCTGAGGAGAGACTTTCCATCCCTGCTAATGACCAGCCTCCGGCTGAAGGGTGAGAGCGATACAGCTATGTCTTCACATAACTCAGTACATTGACCTGCACTGTAATGATAATTAGTAGAATTATCTGCATGCTTGATTAAAAGTGGATCATTTTTTTAATTAAACATTCATCAGGGAAGGCATGGATGATTACTCATGGGTTCATAAACATTTTGGTCGCTTGGCAAGCTTTCTACCTTATAGCCTTTATAGAGTTTTTCCTGGCCACTGTCAGTCATAAGTTTGCCCAGTTTACTGCTTGGTCATATATATTAGTCTGACATTGTAAAGCTGCTTTGAGACAACGCTCTATGCTCTATAAAAAGTGCTATATAAATAAATACTGACTTAATGTGACCATGCTTTTGTTCAAAAATTGTTCAGTACTGTGTGGTCATGTGGTTTTAATCCATCCAGCCATTATCTTCCATTATAATCCACCCGGCAACTCTGATGGGCACAAGGGCAGGCGCCAATCCATCATAAGGCACAAACACACAGTCACACCCTAAGGGCCACTTTAGAGACACCAGTTAACCTAACACAGGTCTTTGGACTGTGGGAGGAAACCGGAGTACCCGGAGTAAACCCACACAGACACGGGGAGGAC
>JAUZST010008998.1:0-13238 GCA_034779995.1 Parotocinclus haroldoi
ATGACCCTTTTTGCTTTTTGGTTGGCTCATATCACTAACCTTCTTGGGACCCACTGTGACTTCACCGCAATAAGAACGCACACTGCTTACAAAAATGAGGGGCTGTGCTATAGCTCAGCATCCCCCAATTTGGGAACCCCTGGCCACCGCAAAGAAAGTGTCCCTGAATCAGCTACACACCGACAACAAAAATCTAAAAGCAAGGGAATTCTTCAAAATAAATCTATGATTCGGGTTAAGGGACCAAAAACTGTCCAAAAATGTATTTATTGTATGACATACAACTCTAAACATCCAAATCAAATAATATTATGGTTCTGGTGTCAAACAGGATCGGCTCCACTATAGTGCCTGAACACTTACAAAGCAGCACCGAGGAGTCATTGCTCCAGAATCAGACCACAGCTTCGTCTTGCGCAACCTCAGTGGCACAACAGACCCCCGCAAAGGTCAGGGGATGACCGGGACGAGGCAAGGTTTGGAAATTAAACGTCCACGTGGGACCTTGTCCAACCAAGCAGCTTAACGGGAGTGGACGCGACCTAACAGAGGGCGGCTTATCATCCTTGCAATACCTCTACAGGGGGCAACAAATTTACCATCTGCCCATGAGCATCCCGGGAGTACGTGTTTGCTTTCGCTAATCCTACAGCCAGACACGGTGCTCCAGTTCTGCCCACCAACAAATCCACCACCCTCTGAGGTCGAGCCTCTCCATTCCAGACTTGCGTCAATTCGAAGGAGCGGCTGTAACGAAATTTGTGGAGCGTGTTGCTCAACCTGCGACGAACGCGGCTGGTAATGGACACAGTTACACAAGCGACCTTCCTGTGCGCCTGGTTCGAGATCTTCCATTCAGCTTCTTCTCTAAATGACCTGCGGAACGCCCAGTCAGTTAATGATCAGAGAGTTCTAAATACGCCAAGTCTAAGTCAATACACCGATTCACAGTCTTTAGGGAAAGGCAAACAATAGGGATTTGCTTCTGTTCGGGCACAGCCGCAAAAGGTTTGCTTGAAATGACCATTACGTGGTCAAATCTTAGTGGCTGGGCTTAGTGGTTCTAAGTTCAAAGCTCGGCTTTTGATTTTTGAAACCGGTCTCCCAAAACTGGGCAAAAAAAAAGACAGAAGAAATCCCAAGCCAGACGTCCTAGGAGTAGGCGACAATTTTCGATCGAGATTTTTAAACACCTTACTTCGTCCGGCTCACGTTTCCATGATGGACAAGCGAAAAACGGCAACAGCCAACGCAGGTTCTTAAAAAGTGTTTTTTCAGCGTCCAATGACAAAAATGTAAAGAAAACGACATCCTTCGTTACACGGAAATGGTCGGAATTTCACAAGACACTCCTCCTGTGATATGTACCAATCCTGCTACCTTTAAGGGAAGCACCCAGAGAGAACTCGGAGAGCCAGATAGCACTGAGTCAGCACGAGGAAGCAACGACCCTGCAGAACCAAAACGATAACAAAGCCATGGCCAAGTTTATAAAACCCAACAAAACTAGGGTTTTAAGTGACTTGGTTAGGATCCTGGTTAGCACGTCGTAGCCAAAAGAACGTCGTCTGGTTTGTGCCACTAGTCGTTTATGATCCAGCCATTATTCGTGGACGCTGGCACGCTGTGGTGGAACTGAATTTTGAATACAAACGTACCGAACGTCGTCTGCCTGCTGAGCACGGAAAGAACTCCGCATGACTAAACTCCCGGCCCCTGATTCTTTAGAACACAAACCCACAACAAAACCCCTCGTGTAGGCCCTTTCCTTGATGTAAATTTGGGAGGACTGAGTAACATCTGCTGTCTTTCTTGGAGCAAAGCACCACTGCTCCTATGACCTCGACTCTAAGGCTGCCAGAGTTCAGAGAACAGAGGGCAACAGAATCCAAATTCAACTGCGCAGGGGCATTTCAAGTTTTGCCTCAGGGCAGTGAGGAAAAAGGTGAGGCAGGTGACACTGACCGGAGGGGACAATTCTGACTTTTAGCTCCTCAAGATCCCCACAGGTGAACATTGAAACATCGCCCATGTCAGAGCTCAATATAGTACTCAATTCAATTTGTACAACAATGGACGCACGGTACCAGAACTATTGCTACCAGGTCGAGTGGCCAGTGCTGATGGTATGTTACAGTACCTGAAGGTACCTCTAAGTATCAAATGTTCCTCCTCAGTACTCGAAAGCATCTCTTGCAGGGCAGTCCAAAAAAAAAAAAAATATAGGTCCCGAACCAAACGTCGCCCCTTTGTACGGAATTGTAAATTAAAGAACTTTTCTGAAGGAAGTTTCTGAGACCAAACCTCCACTCCGTACCAGCACAACAGGAATTTGGATAATGGCGGCTCGGATAGCGGGTTTCAAACTTTCTAAATCACAAATATTTGATATATATATATATATATATATATATAAATAAATAAAAGTTTCACCACAGACACAACGAAGAAATAGAAACGATTTTCATTCAGCAGTTCCCGTTTTCTTCTTGCGTTACAGGAACAGCGGTTTAGACACAAAAAGTTAATAAGTACAGTTCCTACAAGCCGAACCAAACAATGGTTTGGATGAGAGTTGTAATGCCAGTGTGGTCATGTTTACTGTTATTATGACAATTCTCAGTTTTGGTAAACCACTCTTATTGTTCCAAGCCGAGGAAGTGAATCTAAAAGTATTGGGTCTCGTGCATCGTATTACAATCAGAGCTCGTTCCAAACAGGTGCTCATTTGACAGCATATATTCGATCCTTATCTATATCTGGGTAAATACACGAACATGTACAGACACACGTTAAACCAGAGATCAAAGATTAACATCGGTG
Organism: Parotocinclus haroldoi; assembly: GCA_034779995.1. NCBI lineage: Eukaryota > Metazoa > Chordata > Actinopteri > Siluriformes > Loricariidae > Parotocinclus > Parotocinclus haroldoi. The sequence goes on from JAUZST010008998.1 coordinate 2,824, forward strand.
TGAAAACGACCGGTAAGGTGACATAAGAGTAAGGGAGAAATTGAAACGGCTTGCAGTAGCGTACGATTCTGATCATATTTATAATGTAATACACAGGGGAAACTGTATAGGACTTATAAGAACTGAGACGTAACGCTTTATTTTGAGGCTTTCAGGTTTGACATTGCGGGTTCGGGCGTGGCATTTTTATGTCGCGAACACGCTCGTTAAACGGCAATACGTTTGTTGGCAGATGTACAAAATAAACCGGGCTTCGATAAATAGCGAGGCTGGCTGCGGTATTTTGCGTTAACCTTTAATGCGTTTCCTTCGCAGCGGCGTGCAGTACAGGGGCCCGTAAAGCCAGACCAATTCTCCTGATCAAAGCAGCAAGCCCAGCTGTAAGAGGGCCGCCGAGCCACAGCTGACACACTCCTAATTAATTCCTTTTCATCTACTAACCAAGCGAGTCCGAGAGAAAACGCCCTAAAGCAATCGGCTCAAAGGGCCAGATTTCTGCAACAACCTGTGGCAAGAGGAACAAGGTTAAGGTCACGCAAAATGGGCTATTCCGGCAAAGCCAAAAAAAAAGCAACACACACACACACACACACACACACACACACACACACACACACACACACACACACACACACACACAAAGGCAAAAACGGGCAATTCAACTAAGTGGCTGCTTTTTAAACTCGCTTCAGACCTACTGAGCTGCTTTGACTCCGCCCCCAAAGGTTCCATTTTAAGGTAGCAATTATTATCCTTCCCATAATAAATGTTCAATGTTCCGATACCAAATGTTGCACTTCACTGGTTTGTAGTACCAATGGTTCCTTGTTCCAATATCAAAAGGTTCCAATGTCCAGTACCCAAGGTTCCTTGTTCCAACATCCATTGTTCTATTTTCCATTACCAAAAGGTTCCCTGTTCCAATACCAAACGCTCCATTTTCCAGTGCCAAAGGTTCCTAGGCCCAACATCAAAGGGTCCCTAATTCTAGTACCAGAGGCTATATTTCCCCAGTATAAAAAAAATGTACACCTCCAGAACCAAAGATTGCAATTTTTCAAAACAGTACAAAAAGTCCCACGTACTTCCATGTACCAAACTTCAGGAATAAAAAGGTTCCATTTTCCAGAACCAAAAATTGCTCTTTCAGTAACATGGGTTCCTTTCTTGAGTACGAAAGGTTTCATGTTCCACTACCATGGTTCCAACACTGATGTGTGCTCAGCTATCTAGTTTCGGACCGAGATATAATTTTTAATGGATTTAAAACTTAAAAAACGAAGCAGCTTGGAATAAATTGACTTGGCAAACATGCCAGGTTTCTCCTATGTGGACTGAGAATACGGACTGAAGAGAATACATGCACTAAGAAAAGGTTACCAAAACAAATCATTTCATACTCTGACCTGGGAAATGTGTTTACACCATATTTACCACGTAAATGATCTGATAACTGCAGGAATCTGATCGGGACGTTCCCTGTCGGTGCGTTTGATGACTCAAAGCCTGGAGCTTAAACTTAGGCCGGACCTTGCGTGGGCCGTCCCAGATTGTACATGTTTTTGTTGGACCACCTTGGACCAAATGTAGAAGAGCAAACCCTGACAGGACACGGAAACAAAACTCACTCATCTGTCGATCCCCATAGCTGATGGCTTCGGCGAGAGGACTCCATCCCTGAGCGTTTTTCACTTTTACTGGTGCATTGTGGGCCAGCAGGAGATGGGCACATTCTAACAGAGGTAAAGGAAAAAAAAAAAGAGAATAAGGTTACGTTAAGATAAGGCACACACTTACATAGATGCATATATTTACAGGATTACCATTGGTGCGCCTAAATAAAATAAATCATGGCCAAAAGCAACTTCCATCTTAGTATGGGAATTTCCCAAAACAAAAACGTTAAGTAGGAGAAGAGGGGTCACTGGTACTGGAACTAAACTCTTACCCGGTGTCTGGTTGGTTTTTTTTGGGTTTTTTTTTTTTTTTTTTTTGGAAACTCAGGGTTTGATTGTATTTGGAAAGTTAAAATGTTTCAGTTCTAAGAACTGATTTAATTTCTTTACTGACACAAAATGAAGAAGATGCTTTAGAGTCTTACAATAAGTACTGTACTTTTGGATAATACAGGCGCTTCCCCCAAATTTATGATGGGGTTACATTCCACATACACACACGCGCGCGCACACACAAATATATATATATATATATCCCTTATATATCCCTTAAAAATGAAACGCAACCTTAAATTTACATTAACTTACAGTTGGGCAAAATCATTAACATGACATCAATATATATATATATAAAAATAAAATGTATATAATTAAGTACGAAAACCATGTATATAACAATGTACTGAAAAACAAAAACAAAATGGTTAGTTAAGCCGCTTCGTACCACATGTCTGGGGAAACAAAAAAATGATAAATCCAGAGTTACGGATTACATGTTACTGTAATCGTCGTAAATTTAAAGGATCATAAAAAGATCCTAAACGAGAAACTACCTGTACCCTAAGATGCTATTTGTGAGGGGTGCGGTGTGTCCAGTGAACGAGGCGTCGTTAATATAGTGCATGTAACTCTTTAATAGCCCAGCTGTAAAGGCTTGTCAAATTATTTTATTTTGTTCAGTAAGACACTGAAGTTCTGAATGAATCGCAGCGGTTACATTCCAGTAAGGTTCGCCTGTGTCAGTGGGCTCAAAAAAAACGTTCTAATCGACAAATGAGGGCACTGCACGAAAAAAGGGGGTATGGGAACCACTGTTCTACACCTTTTAAAGATGGCTTGGGATTTGGAGTGCCTCTGCACGCTCTGAACGTTTAATAATCGAACCGAATGCTTCAAGTTCGTAGCTTGATTGTTTCCTGTTCAGTCAGTTAAGCAAATCGAATCGTTTCACACCTGTTCGCTCTTTGAACAACAAAATGCCTTGAAATGTCCGTCGCTAATTAGCACGTCCAAACAATTAGTCTCATTCAGAGGCTCTGAAGAGAACAGATCTTTTTGGAGATATATAAAAGGGGTGGCACACGAGCCCTTATCTGGAATGGCTGTTCCGAAATGGTCTCTCAATTTGAAAACAGTAAAACAAAAAAAACAACAATAATAATAATAATAATAATCACGGGAATTGAATGCGAGGTAAAAACCTGCTTTCTCATACCAATCAGTACACATTAAATGACCGGAAGGACACCGAAAAATTCCAGTTGCCTTTCTGCGTGATACAGAAGTGCCGTACACGCTTCGGTCCAGCACATTCTCCCGCTCCGAACCCAGAAAGGGGCCCTGCTTAAATTAACATCCTTCTGACGCCAGAGGCACAAAGGAACAGCTCTAATTTTATATTAAAGTCTTCACCTCCCCAGGGAAGCTGTCCGACTAATGAAGCCCTCGCCTGGTAGCCAGAGTGAAACACGGCAGCAGGAATGGAAAAAGAGTTCTTGTAGAGAACGGCAGGTTGGAAGTAGTTTTGAAAAATTAAGACTCTGTAAACAATGTTTGTGCATCCATTTTTTTAACCTAGGGAATCACTTGGAGTATTCCGCGCTTCCCTACGAAAACGAGGCAGGTTCCCTTTTTAATTTATAACCATTGCTCCACAAACCCAGTCGTCCCCGTCCCCTCCAAAGATGAGAAGAGGAAAGTCCCAATTCGCTCCTAGAAGTAAGTGGAGGGCCAAAAAAAAATAATGAAAACGGAAATAACGGAAATGCTTCCATTTTGCATTTTTTTCAAAAACGTAACAGGTTGCTTTTCACCGAGGACCGACTCGACTCGACGGTCATTTGTGAATGACGGTGAAGAGCTGAATCACTCACATAATGCCTAAAAGCAGGTTGGTATTTGGCATGTTCCCCTTTCTGCTGTAATGACTGTGCACTTGAGCTGGCAACTCCCATTTACTCCCGTAAGACCTGCAGCAGTTTAGATCATTTTGGACAGGGTTTTATTTTTAACAACGCTATTAATTAAAATAAAATGAAAGTACAGTACTGTACCATCCATTATTTCGTAACAAAACGAACAAAAAAAAAAAAAAGAAGAAATTAGAGCGTGACCGCGTATCTGTCCGCCTTTCAGCGCTGTAGTTCTCTTTTCTTTCAGCGGCTGCCGCAAGAGTTGGCTTGTACTAACCCTCATTCAGACGGGAATAAGATACGGTTATCGCCAACTTTTCTTTCGGCTAAACTTTGTCCCGGTTATTGTTCATCCGCATGGTTTTTCGTCAGCGTGCCCACGTGACACCACCCACCATGACGGTCGGCAATGTGTGTACTGTGCAGTAGCAGAGAGCGTTGTGAAGTTAAGTTCCTCCGGGGTCTTAAAACGAAATTTTAGGGACGTGATTTGCCCAAAATACCACGTAGATCATCCATTGCAGTTCCCTTTTTCACTTTGCCTGAACGGCAGCTGCTTTAAACGCTCACCCTATGTGCTCAGCGAATCACTGCCCTCCCAAGCGCTAAACGTTTTACGCAACGCGTACATTTAAAAACGTATTATCGTCTCAGTACAGAGGACCCAGAGCTCGATTAATCTTCAGATACCCAACCCAACGTGGCAGTGAACTGGCTCTACTGACTACTCTACCCCAACAGGAAGAGTCGCGTTCTTCAGCCGAACATCAGCAACAGTGAAGCATGTTACAACACGTCTTTATATGTCCCTTCCCCTCTACACCAGTACGCCACTAAAAATACCTTAAGGTTTCACGTTCAGAATGACATTAGCGGCTTGCAAAGAATTGCAAAGTCCCAAGTCTGACCAGGCGGAAAACTCGACACTCCCTGACGCTCAGAGCACTTTTATTTAACGTTAAACTCGTTTCCATCCATAACTCTTAAGCACAGCGGATGCACTGGATTCCAGTTTTCAGAAAAAGCGCATGCTATGTGCGATGGCCAGATGGACGGCGTCCCCACGGTGTTAACCGGGCACCACTATTTTGGGCAACGTGACGATTTGAATCGTCACTCATCGTCTGCCTGACCTGGCTTAACGGAGGAGTTGTAGCGATTCGGAATACTAGAGCCATTTGTCGGCAGGTGTTAGCTCTCGCTCCGTTTATCTTGCTTTTCTTTATGTTTAAATCTACAGTTCTGCGTGTTTTTTAGTCCAAATAAAGCCCCATGGGTCCTAAAAAAGGTTAGCAACGACAGCCATCCAAAGGGAAACCGAATTCTCAGCACACCGGGTTCGCCAATAGAGTAAGTGTTTTGCTTACTTTTCCCTTCCAATCCATGACTCGCTAAATTCAACACGCGGATCGGACCTTCCTATCTAATCCCGTAACAGTTCTGATCATTTTGCCCGGTTTTATTTGCAACAATCGCCTCAATTCAAACACTGCGCAACGTAGCCATTCTCGTCTGTGGATCCTTTAGCAAATTTGATGACGGAAAGCAAAAAACGTCACCGTGCTGCGTTCAGCCTTTATGGCTGTGATTCTCTTTTCTCCCAACAGGTGTCGCTAGCGTTTCTTTGTACTTCCGAGACATTCATGCACATTAAACGTCCTTTCCATCCAAGTCGATCGTTAAAGCGACCGGACGATCTGCAGAAGATTCTGTCGAGGTTTTAACAGCCAGACGATGCTCTATTCGCGCAATTAAACCCAATAAGAGGCCGAAAAGTGGGCCGGTCCTGTTTGTTTGTAGCCTTAACTGACAACGGGGACGATTTGCGGACTCAAAAACGAGATGGAAACACGACGGACTTGATCGTGCACCCCAAAGCAAAGCGCTCCAACGAGAAAGACAGACAGCACAGGAACTGCCGCTGTCAGACAAGGAACCCGATAATGTTTTAAAAAGCCAGATGTAATTCTCGTCACTAGACAGACTCCCAAAAAACTAACAATGGAAGGAATGCCGCGGTTGCCACATCGTTCCAGAAATCCCCCATTCGATCCCGACCTCAGATTCCACCGGTGTGGAATTCGCACATCCTCCCTCTGTCTGTCTGCATGGGTTTACTCCTGGTACTCTGGTTTCCTCTCACAGTCCAAACGCGTTTGACTAGCACTTCAGACAACTTCAGCTGACCAGCCGCTAATACACAAGCCAAATATTTTACAAACACATTCGCAGGATGCAGAGGAAAATAGCACTTTCTAAAATCGAGTTGACAACGCTCTTCAAAAATCATAAGCTCTTTTTTTATTATTTATTATTATTATTGTGATAGCATTGGCTGGGTAAGTCACTATCGGAGGGTAGGTGGGTGTAAATCGCATTGCTCAGTTAGATATGCCAGTAAAGGAAGTGCAACGAAACAGTCAGAATGCTGAGCCAGTCCGTTTCTCATCTGCATTCTGTCTCCCAGAGACTCACTGTGAACTGTCTGAATGCCAGAATTGGGCCAAAATGCTTTTATGTAATAAACACTGAAATACTGGGCTTCAGTGCTGGGCCACACAGGCTACTGACCAGAGCCGCTGGAATGGAAAGTTCCCCCGTTCTCACCAATCATGAGGAAGGGGAACGTGCAGGGGCTGCAGATGGGACTCGGTGTTGAAGCCGGAGGCTTTAACCCCTCAGTCTGTGGCGGGGAATGTGCAAGAACCCTGGATTTCTATTGCAGCATTTCCGTAGACTTTGCTTCCTAAACCTTATTTATATTCTACAAATTAAGCTTTCAGTTTCGGCATCCTGGAGAGAGAAAATTAGGTCATCTTCCGTTGTGTGATCTCACAAAAATAACAACCTTGCTATAATAATTTGACTCCCGAAATAAATATTACTGGGGACGCAACGTAAAAGAATAAAAATATGGAACATATGCTGAGGCTGAAAGAAAATGTTGTTCTTTGCCGAGATCTATATATTTATTATAATGTGTACAAAACCAAATGATCAGCTACTGAACAACAATCCGTTATCTACAAATTAAATTGATTTGTGCTCCAAATTGGCTCCTTCTACAAAAGGGAGAGGTTCCTAGCATCACCCGGTGCCTCGTCAGCTTCTTCAACTGGAGATTGCTCAAGTAGTTAATTAGGGACCAACTTAAATAGTAGGTTATGAGGCTTAAACAGGAAAGCTGTGTATAAAAATAGTGTCTAATTGTACATGTCCGTCCTCACGGGGCATTTTTTTTCTTGCATATTGTGACCTTTTGCAGTATCAGCAGAGCCTTGACGAAACGAAGCGCCCTGGAGATCGGAGCCCTGCGATATGAGCACCAGCCACGTCATTAAAATATTTTGGTTTCAATATCCGAACCCGTTCCTCAAAACCGGATTTCGCTCAACTCATCTGGCTGGCGCTGAAAACGCAACTCGGAACAATTAAACAGCTCCTGAAGGATAACCAAAATAAATAGCGTCGTTGTTATTTAACAGATGGCTATATAATTACCGAAATGACTATAATATAGGCTAAATGACCAGCTTCTAATATCGCGCAATCATTTCTAATGACAGCTACAGGAACTGCACTTAGTAATTGTTGTGGTTAAATAATCGCTTCTTCTGCAGCAGAATGGGACCCACAGAAATGAAACTGTACGTCAGGCTAACAAACTCGCGCCCGTTTTGACAGCGTCAGCCTTTTCGGGTCGGCGTACTGTCGCAAAATGTGACAAACAGCTGCATCTTTGCAGTCGGCAGCTGTAACAAGACATTCGAATTCCACTCGAAATGCAGAACGGAGTCCCTCAGCACTGACAATATAGACGTTTATGAACGTCCTGTGATTCTCTGTGTTCGTTTGGCTGAAGCTTAAACGCCGCCCCACCGCCTCCTCACAACAACAAGGTCCCGGGTTCAATCCCAGGGCGGAGCGGCCTGGGTCCTTTCTGTGTGGAGTCTGCATGTCCTCCCCGTGTCTGCGTGGGTTTACTCCGGGTACTCCGGTTTCCTCCCACAGTCCAAAGACACATGTGTTAGGTGTCTCTAAAGTGTGTGACCGTGTGTCCCATCTAGGATTGTTCTTTCACTTGCTCCCCGAGTTGCCGGGTGGGTACCGGCTGGCCTACGACCAAGCGGAAGATAATGGATGAATTGTTGGGAGTTTTTCCTTGCCACTGTCGCCCTAGGCTTGCTCAATTTGCGATTGGCCTTTTAATATAATAAGAGATTGTAAAGCTCCATAAGCGCCATAGAAATCAATTTTGAATTGAACTGAATTGGATAAAAGTCCAGCTTCTGCCTGTGCTCACTGTGAGTTAAGGGTCCTGATTCTACCTGTTCCCAAGTTTTGCCTCCTCCCGTGAGGCTCTGTCTGTAGTTTGCCAGACCGTGAGAGTCCACTGGACTGGACTGCACTGGAAAGCGAGTTGAGCTACCTGCTATTTACGTTCATAAATCCAGTTAAAGAGTCACTCGACCAATGAAGGTGACTAATCAATATGATCAGTGACCAGTGTGAATGCATCCTGTGTATAAGAGTGGATGGAGATTAAAGAGTTTGTGTATAATTTTTACAGATCCTGCCAGCCCACCAAATCCATCCCTCACCAGTAATAACGGCGCTCCAGGATTCATCCAATCACAGGGAGACACAAATGCAAGGTAATCGAAATCCGGTACAAAAGTTCTGTGCAATGTAACTGTTATGATGTGTGGCAGAGGTTTGTTGTAATGGTATGAGGACCATACACAACGTCCTGCCCATGAGTGGATCCAAACCATTTTTCAGCTGATCTTCATTCCACTCTTTGAGGCTCTTTGAGTTTATCTTAGCCTTCTACACCCTGTTCCCCTTCTGAAAAAATGGTTTCTTGACTGCTGCTTTTCCGAATAAGACTATTACTGATCAAGCTACACCTAAAAGGTAATAAAGGTAGTAAAGATGAACAACTGTTGTGCTTTTGGTTGTAGGTCAAGGCACGGTAAGCACAATACAAACAAAGCCTGTGTCACACATGAGGAGGAATATCAAAATTGGGCCGGGTTTTGCCCGCAGTTTGAACGTGGCCTGGCGATATTGACCTTGCCTTGGTTAGACCGGACACACATCTTTAAGTTAACTGAATGCTGCTGCTCTTCGTCTCGTGTCTTCTCCAGTCCTGCATCGTGGAATTCAGCTGCGGTGGTGAACGGAGTCCCACCGACCAAGCACCACAACGGTCTCTCCGCCAATGGGGAAGCTGTTAAGTATGAAGACATCATTCAGATGACCAATCACAATGGCAACAGCAGCAGTGGACAGGGCCAGTCACAGAGCGGCATCGCAACTGGCCCAATCATGGCCTTTGACGGAGCAGAGCCCTTCCTCATGAAAACAGGGCCTATGAAGCCCCAGCATGTGGCAGGTAATATAAACTATAAACTCTGGAAAGTGTAATCTATGCTATCATTTTATGGATTAATGGTGGTCTGGAAAACAATGGCATCTGTAAATATCTGTTAGTAAATACATACTTGTAGATCTCCATATACGATTTTCTGTATAAATATGACCTAATACGTCATCAGGCTTTCACACACAAGTACACTGAATAAGGTACTGTACTATGGACATAAGGTACTGGGTTATGGGGTAAGGTACTGTACTATGGACATAAATTACTGGATTATGGGGTAAGGTACTGTACTATGGACATAAGGTCTTGGATTATGGGGATAAGGTACTGTACTATGGGGATAAGGTACTGTACTATGGGGATAAGGTACTGTACTATGGGGTTATGATAATGGACCATGGGGATAAGGTACTGGATTATGGACATAAGGTACTGGATTATGGGGTTAAGGTACTGTACTATGGGAATAAGGTACTGGATTATGGGGTTACGTTACTGTACTATGGACATAAATTACTGGATTATGGGGTTAAGGTACTGTACTATGGACATAAGGTACTGGATTATGGGGTTAAGGTACTGTACTATGGGCAAAAGGTACTGGATTATGGGGTTAAGGTACTGTGCTATGGACATAAGGTACTGTACTATGGGAATAAGGTACTGTACTATGAACAAAGGTTACTGGATTATGGGGTTACGGTACTGTACTATGGACATAAGGTACTGTACTATGGGAATAAGGTACTGTACTATGAACAAAGGTTACTGGATTATGGGGTTAAGGTACTGTACTATGGACATAAGGTCCTGGATTATGGGGTTAAGGTACTGTACTATGGACATAAGGTCCTGGATTATGGGGTTACGATAATGGACCATGGGGATAAGGTACTGTACTATGGGGATAAGGTACTGTACTATGGACATAAGGTCCTGGATTATGGGGTTATGATAATGGACCATGGGGATAAGGTACTGTACTATGGGCATAAGGTACTGGATTATGGGGTTATGATAATGGACCATGGGGATAAGGTACTGTACTATGGGCATAAGGTACTGGATTATGGGAATAAGATACTGTACTATGAACAAAGGTTACTGGATTATGGGGTTAAGGTACTGTACTATGGACATAAGGTCCTGGATTATGGG
>JAUZST010008999.1:0-38400 GCA_034779995.1 Parotocinclus haroldoi
TAAATAAAGTATATTATATATTATAGAGTATTTTATATATATATATATATATATATATATATATATATTCATTCATCAGGACTAAGTCGACCTGTGTTGCCCCTGTGTGTTGCTTTTATTAAGCAAGCTGAACCTCACAAGTACTTGACTAGGGGACTAAATAAAGCCTGAACATGGTGGATTTTTACATCTTGATCTGGAACAATCAGTCGAGAATTCCGCTTTTCCAACAACTGTGAGTCTATTTTGAGTGGTTTGTGAGAGTGGTTGCCATAGCGACTGTGTTAAGAGTGAGAAAGCATGTGTGAACGAAAGGAAAACCCACTGATGTTACACAAGTCTGTTATCTAAACCATCCTGCATCATGTACCAGCAATACTATCACCACGATGATTATTATTGTTATTGCTTTTATTTTATTAATTGTTGTGCAAAGGATAATACACTAGTATATAGATGCCTGTGTCCTATCTTATTGTGCTCATTTTTAAGCATGCTGCACTCTAAAGAGAAGAGTAAAAGTAGATGTGGAATTAGAAAGCCATTATCAAACATTCAAGCGAAGTGAAATCCAGGTCAATGTAGCCAACATATATATATATATAAGAATGTATGTGGTTGGGATATATATATATATACCACATACCACATACATTCTTAGGTCCCAAAAGAGGATATGTATGCGAAAAAGAGGACCTGCGGTTATGGCCGTAAGTGTTGGTATCTCTGGATTTTTCCCATAAAATGTACCATTTCTCCCAGAAAAATATTGCAATTACACATTTTGTTATACACGTTTTGTTATACCAACTAAAAAATGCCAAAATTATTGGCACCTTCAGCTTAATATTGGTTGCACACCCTTTGTAAAAAAAAATAACTGAAATCATTCGTTTCCTATAACAATCAGCATGCTTATTAGACCACTCAATTTTAGACCACACTTGCAATTTTGCAAACTGCTGTAGGTCTTTAATATTTGAAGGGTGCCTTTTCCCAACAATAAGATCTCTCCACAGGTGTTCAATAGGATTTAGATCCAGACTCATTGCTGGCCACTTCAGAACTCTCCAGCACTTTGTTTCCAGCCATGTTTTGGTGCTTTCTAAAGTGCTGGAGAGGGCTGAAGTAGCCAGCAATGAGTCTGGATCTAAATCCTATTGACCCAAATCTTCACATTTCATGATGCCTTGAACACACTCCGTTCAAGAGGCAGAAAAACAACCCCAAAACATATTTGAACCTCCACCATGTTTGACTGTGTTCTTTACTTTGTAGGCCTCATTTTGTTTTCAGTAAACATTCCAATGATGTGCTTTAACAAAAACCTCTGTCTTGGTCTAATCTATCACCAATATGTGTTCCCAGAAGGATTTTGGCTTACTCACTCTTTTTAATGTTTCTGTGTCAGCAGTGGGGTCTTCCTGGGTCTCCTGCCATAGCGTTTCATTTCATTTAAATGCAGAGGGATAGTTTGCACTGACCCTGGTGCATCCTGAGCCTGCACTGAATTGAATTTATTTGGAACTTGATTGGAACTGCTTATCCATCATCCAGACTATCTTGTGTTGCAACCATTTATTAATTTTCGTCCTTCCAGCCAACGCCAGGGAAATTATATATAGTGCCCTTGTTTATAAACTTCTTGATTATGTTGGACAAACAAACATTAATATCTCTGAAGATGGAATTGTAACCTTGAAATTATTGATATTTTTCCACAGTTTTGGTTCTCAAGTCCTTGGACAGTTATATTCTTCTCTTTCTGTTCTCCATACTCAGTGTGGAACACACAGACACACAATGCAAAGATTTAGTCAGCTTCTCTCCTTTTTATTTGGTATCATATGTGATTTTATATTGCCCAAACCTGTTAATTGCCACAGGTGCATTTAGAGTTGTTTACCCACAATTTAAAAAATGTGCCAATAATTTTGTCTGGCCCATTTTTTACATTTTGTATGAAATTATGTAAAATTTGCACTTTTTTCTCTGCTTTTTTGTGTTGTTCCAATACACACAATGTAAATAGACGTGTATATCAAAACGTGTAATTGCAATAATTCTTGAGGAGAATTATTTTTGGAAAAAATGTCTGGTGTGCCAACATTTTCAACCTTCACTCTGTTTCCCATACTTCTTATATGCAATGGCTAAAATCTAACGGTGGTTGTGTAACCCTATTGCTTTTTTGCTTAAGCTCTGTTTGCCATTTGGTGTCAACCTGTGATGTTCTGTTGCCTGCACTTTAAATTCCTGAGTTAGAGTTTGAAAAAAGGAAGCATTGGGGAATTCAGACTGTGCTCAAACATGTCCTCACTTCTCCACACTTGTCCACTCATTTCTGCAAAACACTGCTCTTTGTATTTGTATTATGTTCTTAGACTCTGTTCCGATTTCACATTTTCATATAAAGACTGTCTATAAACTGTGGACTCATTTAGCCTTTGAGCTTATGGTACTATTGATACGCATGTGTTCAAGCTAATTGTGGCCTGTGGCCAAGCAACTGTGGACACCTACACATCCGCTGGGACTTCTTAAGTGCAGGGTAACCTTTGATTAGTAACGTGTAGCCCAAATGCCACATATGTTTTTTGTTGGATAGAAAATCCCAATCAGACTAAGCATGATTTAGATTTAGTCAATATTTCGATATTGTTTTGGTAGATATAGGTGATATTTCATATGGTACGATAGCTTTTTCACTGCTTGAAAGGAAAACACTTCACTGAAATATGGCCACTGTCCACATAAGTACTTGATGATCTAGAAGAATCGGTTGCAGAAACTTCATTATTGAGTATACTGTCCCTTAAATCACTTTTAATGTTTGTGGACATCTTACTTGTACAATGACAGTGAAAGTGGATGGTCAAAATGTTTTTCCTGTACTGTCAGTGCCATTTCTCTAATTATGGTCATTATTGTTATATCAGAATGCATAGGCCAGTAAAAAGCAGTGAAGTAAATGTGGAAATCATCCCAAAAATACGCTAGTAAAGTAAAAATGTTAATTGAAATCTATCAAAGTCAAAGTTATTAGAGTGAATTTTACAGTGACACCGTGTGTCACTCGAAAATGTTTTACAATTACCTATTATCTTCTATTACCCAAGGCCAATACCAAACTGAGAAAAATAGAAACAAAAAAGAAGAAACCCTGAGAGGGCCAATACACTTACAAGGACACTTACAAGATTACAAGATTATTCTGTATTTTATTTGCTTGAATTATTTGTTGTTTGGGAAGTGCCAAAAAGTGTACTGTACATTGCAGGATTGAAGTAGAATGACTGTAACTAAAATGTCTCAAAGCACCCAAAAGGAGTAGAGGGTTCTAAAGGGCCTTGCCCCCACTGTTAGGAACTGGGTGATTTTGTGAAACAGAATGCAGATCAGATTATGTAGATTATGTAGAAAAGTATAATACAACTGAACAGTAAGTGCAAATCTGCAATGGATTGCCCATTGGTCTGGGTTTGGCAAGCACTGGATCTAATGGGATTTACACAGGCTTATTAGTCGGTGGATCGTTTGCCTTCTAGGACTAGACAAAGCAACAGACTTAACACTTTGCTTAAAGCACGCAACAAATATAGAACAAATAAATCTTGGGAAAAGCCCAGCCAAAAATAAGAGCGCATGTATGAATCTTAATGGCATCTCTCACATCCTAAACAGGATCAGATAAGCAAAGACTGAGATCATTGTTCCTTAGAGTGAAATATCACATTATTAGGCTGAATCATGATCCACATTGTTTTTGTGATATATTTTTTGTTTGTTAAGAATTCATTTCAATGAATACATCAACCAAACTAATTATTATACTAATGAAAACGCTGCTCCACAAAGGAAAATAATTAACCACTTAATACCATTAAGACAAAGTTTCAAACTTTCAAAATTGTATTACCATAATGTGTAATAAAAGTATTTTAAAAATCAAATACAGTTCTGAAGCCCATCTAAAACATAACTCACTAGTGGTGGCAAAAATTCCAGATGTTTTTGGCCATTTTGATGGAAATAATTTCCTTAGCAGAGTAAAATGTGATACCATCAGTGATCTTTGCTGCCTTTGTTATAGTTGCTGGGTTCACTGATGATTCTCACTTACTGGATTGTCTCGGGCACTTTCATTTTAGGGCATTGAACAGTTTAGTGTGATTCCACCAGGTGTGTCTTTCCATATTTTTCAGACAACTGTTTTGTGTCTTGTTCCATATAATAATAGTCAAACCAGTTCCACATAAATACTGCTGTTTTTTCTGGTCCTTAATCCTTCTGGTTCAAGTCATGTACCTGCCATGGAAAATGGAAGTTGGACAATCCAATAGTGTGGCTTCGGGATGCTCAGACATTCAAGTGACAAAATGTGCTTAGATGTAACATTGCAATTTAAAGAACCTCTCATTCACCCCTAGCTGTACATGTTGTTTAGCAGCATAGAAAGTCAAGGAATTGTAGTCCTAACACAAACAGTCCTACGTTGCTTGCAAGAAAGTATATAAGAGAAGTTATAAATGCATATTCTTAACCAATTCCAACCTGAAAGACTTTACCCTTCACAAAGACAGTACTTTACATAGAAATGACCTACAGGTACACATTTCAGCGCAGTGCTATTGATTCAGTTGCATAAGAGTAGGCATACAACTGCGGGTCAGCAAATTGTACTATATTAATTGTCTCATAAAATTTATATAGGAATGAGACTATCTAATGCTGGATCAAATACTTGCTGTGAAAGCATTTGCTGAGTTCATGCCTTGTTGACAATGGACAAGGTTTTACAAGTGATTGCAGCCAGATGGAGATTCTGGATAGCACTCCCAGATTCAACTCCTGCCTCAATGATGATGTCAGGAAAGGATGATGACAAGGACTGAGGAGAGTGATAAACTGGCAACAGAAAATATAGTGCTCACAAAACTTATGAAATATACACTAATTTTCTCTGTCTTCCACATCATGAAATTCATTTACGATTAGTAATTGGCAGATGCTTAAATCCGACGAAAGGAACAAAACGTGCAAACAGTTGAAGGTGTCATGATGCTACAGGTATTTATTACCAGTCCTGACCAGAGAAAAATGCTACTCTGAGACTAATGGGCAAAAAAATCAGCTGACATATAACAAGTACTCACATATAATAACAAAGGAAAGGGCTTGTGGATAAATTCATAAACAAATAGACATTATCTTAGGTATTATGTAAAGAGGTAAGTGTGTCTTCTTACTTTTAACCACACCATACAGGCTAGCTTTGTCTAAAGCTTCTGTGATTGTTCTCACGGACAGACTAGTCTCTGCAATATATACTCAAAACAAAATTGCAACTGCACTGATCAGTTTCCTCCCATTTGGTCATCAAGTATGGAGGGAGTATTCAGTTTTGGTTACATGTTAGTGCAATACACTTTCCACTTCTTAAAGATGCTTGAAACAGTACTCTGCGAGATAGTCAAAGTGTTTTTTTAGCATTACTTATATTGGAATCCCCAAGGAACAGCCAATTATATTTTGCAGTATTCTATTATAATAAATCACTGCAATTGCGGTCACATGGGGCAGTTTGATCAAAGTGTGATTTGGATGTGACTGGTTGTACCTGAGCAAGTTTATAATAGTACTCCAATTGGATAGATAGTTTATCCAAACCAGTTACTGTATCTTACTAATTATGATTTCAATCATTTGGTCTTATTTTACATTTTGTTTTCATGAGATGTTAATGATTATAATGAGTTAATTTAACTGGAAAAGCTTAATTTCATTTTGGGGTGATTTTTTATTTTTGGGTAATGTAACAGTAGATTCTAGTGGTGCTGTGTGTGTTAGCTGGGTGTTAGTCTTGTATCCACGGTCAGTTTTTCCAGAATTTTATTTAATTGTGGTTTTGTGACACTTCCCTATGGTAAGATAGCTTTCATTTGTAGGTTTTCTCTTAAGATCGGTTTAAATCTGCTGTGTAGAATAGATGTGCAATCAAAGCTCAGTCATCATATACTGACTGTAAGGGTTACTTCACTTGAAGTGATAATTTAGTTAAATAGTTAAATATGTTGAACATAATTTAAGAATGTTCAATGACTATTTTCTACATGTATAATTTAGTAATGCATAATATTGAAAGAACTTTATGTCTTCGGCTTCCGTATGTAACACGTCATTTTTCCACTGTTTGCATGTAAAAAAGTCCGAATGTGGCTAGAGATGTGTATTTTTTGAGTCCAGTGTAATATTTTTTGTGTGTTTGAAGTGTTTAAAAGAAGTTTGGTCTTACTCACGCTGTATCAAATACTGGTTGTTAGACTAGCCGCAAATGTGGTGCAAAACGATTTAAAGGGAATAGAGCGCCACTACATTTGTTATTCAGATTTTCAGGCTTGCTCTTTTAAATCGTAATTAGAAATGCAAATACACCTAAGAAGGTAAGTAATATAATAGCACAGGGCTCGTTATAGAAAAAAATATGAGCACAACTTTTAAATTAAATACAAAATAAAATAAAGCAAACAGACAGACAAGCTGGGTACAGAAATGTTTGATTGCGCATGCTGCTAGTTTTAAATTTCAGTTTGCAAAAACAACGTTTGGTTCTTATTGCAGGTCACAAGCCACAATGTCAGAATGTGACAGACTGTGAACCTTTCTGTCATCTTCTATCTTATCAAATATAGATCATGCTGACCATTTCATGGAAGGTTACAAGCTGGTGCAGCTGACATTGTCACTCACCACTCCATACTCATTCAACATATACTGCATGTTGCAAAGCTCTTGATTTTGAAATGTAGGAAATATCGTAGTGGAATAATGATTTTTTTTCTTGATAAAACTGCTCATATTTGCACTCCTGACCAAAGCAAAGCAGTGCAATGTACAGTATCTTTGTTTAGCTGGTTCATGATCTCCAAGAGTGGATGGATCTATATAGCAAAATAGCATACAAGGTAGAATGCATGTAACAATGTTAATACTGTATTGTTAAATGTATGCTCTTGTACTAGTAAATATGTAACAGAAATCTGTTTATATCAGATATGTTTAGGACCTATTAAGATATGGTTCGAGTTCCAGGCCAGGCTACAACACTTGTTCCAGACCCTGTTTTTGTAGCTGTGCTAGGTTCAGTTTAATTCCAGAAAGCAGTTCAAGTTCCAGTACATAAACGCGTCCAGCCCCAGTAGGTGTCTCACTTTCAAGTAGCGTATTTTACAATTATGACTGTTTTTTACTTATTTGATCTGGATAAACTGATTAATATAGGTGTGCAAAATTCACTGGCCCATGTCAGTTTGTTGTTTTCTGTTCATTTAGTGAACCAACGTGGGTGTTTTAACTGCCAAGATACCTTAACTCACGCTAACAAGCACAGTATTTTTTCAGTTTTTGTGAGTACCAGTGTATTTTATATTTATTTCTTGGTTTAGTATTGCATTTACTTTAGCTTCACTATTTAATAGATTACATAGTAAACATGATTTATGTAATGTGTTTATCTGTGTTATGCATATTATCTTCCTCTAATGCTGATATTTAGATTTGGCAATTGTTTGTGCTTTCTATTTATAAAGGACATTTTTAAACCTTGTTAGTCATTGGTATTCATACGCATGAATGCATTACACATGTACATAATGTACAGGCACAGAGATTTATGGTCATTAGACAGTCACACAAATGTTGCACACTCTTGCAACACTGCTTCTGCCTGCTGCTGCTGCTGCTGCTGTGAGCTACTGAGCTCTTTGGTCAACTGGATAAACGATAAGAACAAATAACAGCTAAGAGCACCTTTCCTGAGCGCCTTTTTACTATGGTGTCAAACGTACAGAAACATGGCTCACATGCATGTATGTATGATGTCAAATTGTGACCACAAACGCACAAAGGTTGAAACAGCAACCTCCCCACATTATTCATGTATTCATTACATTCTCCCTGCAACCAATAGCCTCCAAACACGTGCATGTTATTTTCTCTGCACAACGCAAAAACAATTATCTCTCCTTTGTGTTGTCTACATGCTATATTCATGTCCACTGTGCTCCTTATGCGAATGTATGCTTTTACAATGTCTTTGTGGCTCCCCTTTGCTCAAAGTTTGTGCTTTTACAGCAGCTCAGATAAGCACAGTGCTATCACACAGAGCTGTATATATTCAGCAGTAGAAGAGAAAATCATTGATACATAACTACATATTATGACATACATACAAAACATCTGGGGTGCTGCTTCAGCACTGACTGTATTAGATGTTACAAGGACTTCTGTGTGGCAAGTGTGTTCGCCACTGATAACGGAAAGAGCAATGATCATTCTTCATACTGACCCAGCTGTTACAATAACCTGCCAAGAATCTTTCACTGGACAGTAATCCCTAGTCCTTATTTTAACAGCTTAGTGTAAGCTTGCTGAGCTACGATTAACTCTCTTTCACCTCAGATTCAAATAAACTAAGAAATGGAGGAAAAAACTGCTAATACATTGGCATGTTTACTGGGATGCCCTCTATTGCAGAAGTGGCACCTACATGGTATTTGGTTTTAAACTAAACAAACCTGTCACCGTTAAACTACTGTTTGAGAATATGTACAACCTCCGTTCCAAGTTGGAACGTTGTGTTAAACATAAATAAGCATAAATAAAAACATAAATGAAAATAATTTTCAACCTATATTCAATTGAATATACTACAAGGACAAGTTATTTAATGTTCAAACGGATCAACTTTTGACAACAATTGTTTTTTTATTATTATTTGTTGGTTTTCAGACTTGCCGCTTACTTGATAATAAGAAAGATTTTTCCAGATTCTCTGAATCTCTTGATGATATTATGGACTGTATTTTTTGGAACGTGTTGCAGGCATCACATTCAAAATGAGTGATTATTTGCAAATATGAATGATATTAAATATTTTGTCTTTGTAGGGTATTTCATCGAATATGGGTTATAAAAGGAGCTAAAAATAATGGTATTCTGTTTTTATTTGCGTTTTACACAGTAATCCCAACTTCATTAGAATATGTGTTCTACTAGTAACTATTCACTATTCAAAAGCATATATTTAAGCTAATATTTAGCTTCTGTTTTAGTGGCTATGTTGGGTAGTATATAGTACCTGTGGTTAGCAGTACTATTAACCTTATGAATGTAGTTTTACCTTTATTACTGGAATCATGTTGAGAAGGTTGTAATGTAAAGGCTACAGTAATTGTGCTCTGTATTCATTTATTTAATTTATACAGTTTACTAACTTATTTAGAAATTGTTGGGTAACCCCAAAGAAATTCTGGATCTTTCCTTTCCATAACAATCAGATTTTTTTTAAAAATACAACCCCAAATCATAAAAGGTTGGATCAGGGTAGAAAATTCAGTGCTTTTTACATTTACTGTTTCACTGTAGACAGTATGAACCTGAGACATTTCATGTTTTGACTGGTCAAATTCATTTTATTTGTAAATAAACATCCATTAATGCATTTTAGACCTGCAACACATTCCCAAAAGTTGGGATTGTAAAGCATTTACCACTTTATAATGTTGCAATTCCATTTTGGAATGTTTTGGCCCAGAGTACACCAAATGAGGTGTTGTTTTGCCCCATTACTTGAAAGCATGGCATAAGATGTGTAACAGTAAGGGGCTTTTTCCGTTTCATAATTATCCACTCTGTTTAGGGACAGATCACAACTGCAAGCGGGCCAATCAAGTACCGGTACCCTCTTCTTCAGCAGTCATAGATTTGAAATGTGTGTAGCATGTGTGTACCCTGGAGATATCATTTTAAAAGCAGCATTTTTTACTCTGTATTTGTTACTAAAATCTCAATGTTTTTTTCTGCATTATTTCACACCATGATGAGCATAAGGATTCTTTTTTGCACATTTATATTTTAAGTGGCACGTAACTTTGTATTGTAATGTTTGACACAGCTTGTGGTTATATCAGCTGTTCAGGACAGTTGCAGTTGCAATATGATGAATTGGAGATATTAAGGAGGGTTTTAGTTTAAACTTGCACCCTTGCTAATTATGCATTGAGACATTGACCGTCTTGAACTACTCACTATCATCCCCCACTATTGCAATAGTGACGCCTTACTGTCATACTATGTCCAGGACATGCCTCTGTTCTGCTGGACTGGCATCAACGGCTAGAGATCCATCCATTATCTAATTATCTAAATCCATTATTTAATGTTTAGCCTACTACAGTACTAATTCTAGAGCTCAGAGTATCACAGACACTGATCTGATGCTGACATTGTCACAGGATCCTGTTGTTCTAACATCAATAGTGTGATGACAGCTGACTTTAAAGCAGTCTGTGTCTTGTGTTCACACGTAGGATCTGTGTTGTGTCAGACAACATCAGTTTATGTCATGTACACAATTGTGTCAGTCAATC
This sequence comes from Parotocinclus haroldoi, assembly GCA_034779995.1. Taxonomy (NCBI): domain Eukaryota; kingdom Metazoa; phylum Chordata; class Actinopteri; order Siluriformes; family Loricariidae; genus Parotocinclus; species Parotocinclus haroldoi. The sequence goes on from JAUZST010008999.1 coordinate 10,431, forward strand.
TGGTGGCAAACTATTGATTTGGTTAATGTGTACTCTGGTACTGCTGTTTAGTATTGGGTCTTTTTTTCTTATTATAATAATTTACAATTACAGGCACACAATTACAATTACAATGACAGGTAAATCTGCATATCATATTTGCTTCCTTGTCAACCTATTATATTTATAGGGCTAGCAATACGCTAAACATTCATTTGTATACTCATTTAACTGTTTTATTTACTCAATAATTAAATTTCTTAATCATGGAGATAGCCACGAGAGCACAGGGCAAGCAGGATTATCTTCATACAGGGCATCGATCCATCTTGAGGCACACACTAGGGACACTTTAGTATAACCAATTAACCTGAATATACTCAAGCACCCAGAGAAAAAATATGCAGACACAGGGAGGACATTCAGACTTCACACAGATCGAACCCAGGACCATCTCGCTGCGAGGTGACAGTGCTACCCACTGAGCCACTGTGCTGACTCTTTCAAATTTTGAACCACAGTTCTACTTGAATATTTTTGGGCATCAGGATTGGGCATTTACATTTCACACATATCTGTTTCCCCTGTCTGCCATGATATATGTTTTTAACTTTTCGTAACAAAAAACATTTGTATTTGAGTTGGCCCTTCATTTACTGCAGCATCCACCGTTCTGGGAATCAAATACTAATTTAAAGTGATACTGTAAAAGGTGTTAAATGTCACTGAAGTTTTCTGCAAGTCAGTTTTCTCCACAACAAACGTAACAACCCACTTGTGGTCATGAGTGTTGTAAACAGGGACATTTTGATGTTGAACCTAAGAATTTACTTCCTTTTTTCATATTTCACACCTCAAAATGAATTTGTTGTCCTGTTACTGATCTGACTGGTGACGAAATCAATAGCACTTGGGTCCCTCATACATATTGGCTGCATATAGACACATGCTTGAAACAGTCTATAAGAAATCAGAATACCCCCTTGAACTGCTTGGCTGTTGTTAATTGTGGTAGTGTTACTGTCATTGTAATTTGGGGCTTGCTTTGTAGCTGTCTATAGCTGGAATTAGACAGAGCCAGAAGGAAAAGTCTATTATTCTCAAGTATGTGAATATTATCTCATAATAAGGACTGTAATCCCAGAGTTGAGCACTAACAAAATTCAAATATTTATAATATTTATTAAGTAATTGTATCCAGGTATATGGTCTTTAAAATTGCAGTATTCAGAAAACAGTTTTAATTCATGTTTTATTGTCTTTAGCAGATTGAATGGTGAATGTTTTGCAAGTTAAATTAGTCTGACATACGCATTAAACTGTTGTACATGTATGGCAGTGGAGTTGGTCTCCTTTTAACCCTCCAATAATTAGGCATTAGCACTGTAGGTTGTGTGTCAGGAAACGTTGCCATCCTCATGCAGTGAATGGTCTTACAGAAGGATTTTGTCAAAATGTACACCTTTTCTCAAAATGTGGAACACAATATGATTACATCATTTTAAATTCATTCATTTAAATTAATTCATTTTAAATGCGTGGCCTGCCTGGTACACACCTTCCCACAATTCCCTGTCAAATTTGAGGAAGCATGTCAAGGTTAGATATTTATTTTAATCTTACTTAAAAGTGTGTACTTTTACTGAAGTGTTAATTTAGAGGACTTCTACTGCAGTTATACTGTATTTTACTGGTAATATCTGTATTTTCTCTTAAATATAGAGAAAAATCACCAGATAATGTCATTTGGGGGCCCAAACTTTCACACAAGACCATAAACATTACGACAGCAATCTTGAATATTTCTAAAATCCTATTGCCATTGTTTCTACATGTTTACGATCATACTTGTTTTCCTCCCAGCTGATTACTGTGAGCCCAGCAGAAGTGCTTAGTGTGCATTTTCTTTATTCTCAGGTATGACCTGCCAGGCACGAAGCTCATATGTGGCCGGTGAGATCAAATGGGGCTACCGCTTCATGCCCGTGCTGACACTGGAGGATGGCTTCTACGAAGTGGATTACAACAGCTTCCATGAGATCTACGAGACCAACACGCCAAGCTGCAGTGCGAGAGAGCTAGCTGAAATGAGCGCACGCTCTCGTCTGCCACTTTCCTGGTCTGTTGCAAGCAAACTGAGCCAGCAGGGCCTGTTGGACTCACGCAACTGGGACGAGGAGCAGGAGAAGGAGACCACAGAGACACAGGAGCAGGAGCGCAATGGTGACATTGCCAACATGGAGACTGAATCCAAAGTGTGAAGCGGAGCAAGAAGAGCAGAGCAGAGATCACTCAAACACTCACTGTCTTACACAGACACATTTCCTCTCAGATGCGAAAGGTTATTTACAACCCTCTAACTTATGTCTCAGTATTTTCCAGCCCTAAATCTTTCTGCAAGTTTCCCAGAAATAAATTAAATACTGCTTTCATGAAGGTTGTAACAGGGACGTATCCGTTATTTTTGCATGTTTCAGCCTAATCTCTATCCACATCCTTAGCATATGGATTGTAACCATTGACAAGAATTAAAATGTGTCCCAGTACTAGGAAAATACTGTAGTGTATGGAATTGTTGATGGAATCCTGAAACAGTTGTTGTCAAAAAAGTGTATATAATAAAACTATTACACTTATAGTGAAGGTCTTGGGTAGAAGTACAGCTGGGTCCCACTATCCACCTACCATATGAGGTATTTTAATACCAAACTCTCCTGCGAGTGACTGTATATTTGTGTAGCATAGCAAAAGTAAATGGCATTCCATATGGTACATGCCTCTCCTAAGTGTGAGTAACCTAAAGTTTCACTTTATTCAGTAGATACTTATCATATTATTTATATTATTCCCATAGTGATCATTTTATTTACACACATTCACTTGCAGCAAACAACACTTGCTAGGCCGTGACCTGAACATTGAAATGCACCAGGATGGCCAATTTGAAAGTTTCGTACATGACAAAGGATTTGAATAGTGGGGTTCAACTGTATGTAAGTGAGTGTGAAAATACCCTGAACCTTAATTTGCAATTACATTGGGTTCAGCAATGAAAGCACTGTTAAATATAACTAGCAAAAAAAACTTTGCATAGACATTTGGCTGCCTCAACAACTGCCCTTTAGCCTTCATTTTAGGTGAGTAAACAGGTTTTCTGTCCATGGTATTTGCACATTTTCTACAGATACAGAATATTATATAGATGTAACTGTTAAATGCTTCAACTTTTTAAAAGTCCAAAAAGGATTGTTTGTTCTTACTGATGAGATTAAGTACAACCAGTAAAATCACAATAAAACCTGGACCAAATGTCAATAAAAAAGGTGCTTTATTTCACATATAACCTACTAATAAATTATAAATGCAGTAACGTTCAGGGTGATGCAAAAAATATTTACTGTTTGCTCCTAAGCGCTCTTGTGTATATGCAGATCTAATATAAACAGTTAGAATGCCATCCAGTGGCAATGACATTCAGTTTGGGACATAAATGTCAAATAAATAAATAAATACATAAATAAATACACCAGTGAATAAAGCATATGTACAGATGCATAGTTTTACCAGTGCATGTTAAATATAGCCAGTGAATTCACTTTTTAAATTAGTAATTGCATTCAGAACAATGCAAATATACTACATTTAGAATATAACTTGAAAAAAATGGTTAAGATTTCAAATCCAAGCAACTTAAATTTCTCAGCTCTCACAAACAAACCAACACTGAATTCAATTTTGGTCTGCTTACCCAGGAAAAAAGTGTACTGTGGAATTTGAGTGTACTACGAAACATGAATTGACCAAATTACCATCAAAAATTCATAGTAGAAATTTAAACTGTATGATCAAACTGTAAAAGTTCACATTAAAACTGTCAAGCAATTTACAGTTTTACTATGAAATCTTACAGTACATTTTTTCATGGGCAAAATTATATATACTGTTGTATATTACTCCTGTACATGTTGGCTAAACCTTAAAGTAGTATACTGCAATCAACACAAATTATATTGCACTCACATGGAGGATGGGAATAATCAGAACGCTTGCAGACAATATCAATCCTATGAAATGATCAACAATGGTAACATAGTATTTGTCTTTAGGTTTAGTTGCAGAAGGGGTGCTTTTTCTGTTGAGCTAAACACTAAAGCTTCCAAATGTTGTGTGATGTTTCACTTATCTAGGGTTTAGGGAGGTTAATTTGGTCACCTCACAGTCCCAGGGATCCCCAGTCCAATTCCTGGCCTCGAATCAATGCTTAATGTTCTCTTCATGTTTGCATGGGTTTACTTCCACAATCCAAAGATATGTGTTAGATCAATTGGCGTCTCTGAAGTTTCGATGTGTGTGTGTGTAAACTCTACTACTACTAATTGGATTCTCTGCAATCTCTAATGTTTAACCCTGTTGTTTCTCAGCGAAACAATACAACAGAGATTTAAGAAATTGATGACATAATGAAATAATTGCTTGTTGCTAGACATTTTACATTTACATTGATGTCATTTAGCGGACACCCATATCCAGATCAACTTACATGTAATACACTCTTACAATCTGAGAAATTGTCAGTTGAGGACCTTGCTCAGGGACCCAACTGTGACCAGACCTTCCATTGTCCAGTACCTTAACAACGAGACCACCACAAGCTTTGAGAGTGCCCCACATGTTCTCAATTATCAAGTGAACACTTAACTTAAGTAGTACTTTAATACATCAGCAGCTACATGTAATTTGACAAATATGTTATATAGTTTCTATACATTGGCATCAATTTCTCTGTCCTGACAATTTACCGCATCCTCAATGCATCTGGTCTTAGCATCCCCTGGAGTAAAGATTAAAAAAATACAGAGGAAGCACAATTAAGTTGAACCCATTTGCAGTATTTCTTTCTTTCTCACTGTTTCTCTCTCTTACATAGACTGGATCTGAAGCACACATACACCAATATCAGCCAAAACATTAAGTCCACCTGGTCTGTAACAATATTTTGGTAGGTGTTACATGTGAAATTAACATCCAAATGCTTAACCATACCCAGGGGTTTCCCAGCAGGCTCTTTGTATGGTGGACAGTGCTTTGTTGGTATGGTGAGCACTCTGACCAGTCTACGGCTAAGCAGTGCCAACAGTATTGGCTGCACTGTGCGTTGTCACATGGTAACCAACATTTAATTGAATTTTGGTTCGTTTCTCTCGCACACTCGATAAGCCTTGACGGCCAATACCCTGTGGTTGCTTTGTGATTTGTCCCTCCTTACACTACAGTCAGTAGGTGCTCACAAACAGTAGGAGCATCCCACAATCCTTGCTTTGCGGTCCTCTGCCTTGTCACTTGTTTCATTTCAATGGTCTTCCATATACAATATGATGACTACAAGAATTCACTTACATCCAAAATGCATGAATTGCATGATTTTAATGTTTTAAAATGACCATTTAATCATATATATTGTATATGTGCAATGCAGCTAAGACACATTTGGTCCATACATGCTGAAGATAGGACACTAGAAATGAATCAATGCCAAACAAAATCCCAGTTTTAGCCGAAAATTTGATACATCATAAAAAAGTTGTTGGTTAAATCTGAAGTGCTTTGTTGCATATTATGTCTAATGGTTGAATTTCAGTTTGGATAATAAGCAAAGAATTTGATGGCATATATATGCACATGGCCAGAATCTAGATACAACACTTCTTTAAGTGGAGTTATACTGGATATTAGGCACACGCTCATAGACTCTGCCTTCCTCTAGGTTTCTGCTCTGTCTGCTCTGCAAAGCTTGACAAATGTCTGAGATCAGCTCAGGAAAGAAACCCAAAAGTTGGGCACAGCACATGGCTTCCTGCAACGTATTCCATCTCTCTTGTTTCATCTCTCCCAAAGAGACTACAGTCAAACAAACTCAGAAGCTTGGGCAAACTGCATGGATTAAATTTTTTTAAATTTGTTTAAAATTTAAAAAAAATGTAAAAATACATTATTTTCAGATTTTTCATTGAAAGATTAATAACTATAAATGTATGTGAATATATATAGATTATATTCTAGGGCATTTGTATTTGTAATTTTGTATATATATATTTCAAAACTTGTTTTGTTTGACATGAGTGAACATTTGAAAGGAGGCTGTTTGATACTATTTTGAATTGGATCAGTGTGCATATTCTGCCTTTTGAAAGAGGATTTCTTTCATTTCTGGGTTTTCAGAATTATACATGTATATATGTATATGCATGTACAAAACTCTTGGTTTACTAGTTTATTTACTGTATGTACATAAATGACAGTGGGTAGTTGTAGGTGAAGAGCTACTGATCTTTCACTGGATGCAAAAGCTTTAGCCTTGAGTGTGTGATTGATTCCGATGGAAAATGTTTGGCTCTGACTGTCCACGTCTGCTCTGATATTCCACTAGTCCTTAACGTTTCCACCACCTTTAGAGTTCCTTTACATTATGCAGACTTTTGGTAGTTTGCATTTTAACTTTTATACAGAAAGGTAGAAGGAGTTAGTTGATTAGTGTTTGTGTGTGTGTGTGTGTGTGTGTGTGTGTGTGTGTGTGTGTGTGTGTGTGTGTGTGTGTTTATGTGTGTGCCTTTAGCCTCAGGTGCTGTGTGAGTGTCTAGCTCCCAGATGACTCATGGTGTGCTGTTTGCACATGTTCTCCCTAAAGGCTGAGAAACGTTTCCTATTTTAATTATCATTTATCCATATGGCAGCCATAAGTTAAAATGTTTCCCACATCTCTCTTTTGATAGACACAAGATTTAAATGGATCTTTGTTTCACCAGTGCTGCATAAAAACAAGCACATATTTAAGATTCCTAGAACATTGCCTGATTGTGCCCTTTATTTACATCACTGGCAAATCACACGTTACCATTTACTCTCATATTCATCTACAGTAACACACACCAATTCTTAGCATTATGGTATTAAATCAATAAAAAAAGACATCATTAACAAGGTTGTATTTGACCCAATAGCACAGAAACAATTCAGTTCAGAGTAAATAAATATTAAGAGGTGCTTGTCACCAAGATTTCTGCATAGTGTTATACTTCCTACAAGGGTTAATAATAATAGCACAGAATGATCCCCTTAAGTGGTCTCCCCTCATAGACAAATCCGGTTGGCCATTGCACCACAGAAATACTATCTGTTATTGCTGATAACGATGATGATATTTTAGCAACTTTACCAAGGATTACCAAAATATGCCTTGGAGTTTGTACTTCAGAATTAGCTCAATCGATCGTACTTCTTTTTCAGCTATGAGCACTTATTTCCCTATTATTCTATCAACCTGACTCATGCTACCAAAGACACCAAGTCCTGCATCTCAAAAGCAATTAGAGAATGAAATTGATGCAGTGTGTCATTCATTCTATGTTTTGAGGGAACTGCTCAGTATAATTAGAGTATAAAGTATAATGGTACTTTGCTCCTATAACAATTTAGTGTTTGACCTAAACTGAATATACAGGACGGCCAGACAATATTAATAATTAATGCCGATTTTTCTTTAAGGCAGATCTAGTATATATAGGCCTGGCATAAACTATATTTATTAAGGCCACTGTTATTTGCATTAGATCACTAAGTCTCCATGTATAGACATTTAGTAGTTTTAAAGTTTCGAATACTGCTTACAGTTTAAAATACAGTATATTAGGAATAGTAGCGCTTCAAGTGTACAGGAGGTAGTCTTTTACTGGAGATCAAGAAAGATGTTTTGACATGCTTTAAGAAAAAGATGTGAGATTGTGACTAACATTCTCATTTAACTCCACGTGAACAGAGAAAAAATGTACACTACATTCATATACATTAGATCTGCTGAAGTGCCCTTTGATCATGCTCCTTGATAGGCCAAGGGACCAATCTCCCTTCAGACAAGCCATTCAGAGCGTGAGATAACCTCTGACACATACACACACACACAAACACACACACACAAACACATACCATGGCTGAGGTTTTCCATTAGCAGGCCTCACTGCTCAATTTCCCAGGCACGTTGGCTCTACTATAACTCTTTTCACATGAGAAGCACTGTCACTAACACTGGGCATATTTTATTTAATAACCATTTTTCTTTAATTCAGTTACTGATGTTGAAACTCTTTAACTAAGAAGCCATAATATGGTACAATAGTCATGTTTAATGTTTCTAGAGTTATTTCATCACAATTTGCTTGTTGTTGATTTCTATAAATACTCTGTCTCAAGAAACCCATGAAATAAACCATGTTGAAATGTTCATTTTGTCTCTACTAAATTGCAATGAGTGTTTTACTTAATGAAAACACTAGTGTTTTAATTTTATTTCATTTGCATTGAAGGAGAAATGAGACCACCAGGAATATTGCTCAACGTGTAGATTTATTTTTAGAACGAGCCTATAAGCAGTGAACAATGCTCTGAGACATATGCTAGGCTAAAAAAGTAGAACGGGGAGAAGGGAGAAACCCACTTTGATTATTGCCTCCTAAGTATTAGAAAATTTGCGACATAAAACAATACCTGCCACATAACTAAAAGACATTAGAAAACATTTAACTGGGAGCTGCTGCAACTATGCTGCAATTGCTGGCAGTCACTTACAAAAGCTAAACATAAACAACTTGTGACTACAGCAGCCCATATTACAAGACATAGCCGAGCAGGGGCCGTGACACACGTCTCTTGACCACTCCTTATTCAGCTAAATTGAGGATCTATCTTCTACAATGTTTTTGACTTGTACCTTATACACCATCTTAAACAGCTGCTTGGTTGTGACTTGGCTGTTTGGTCATGATATACAGACCCTCATTTTCTGAAACTTGGGACGTCAACCTTTCTTCTGTAGTTTGTGGTAAAACCACAGTCTTGCCCCAGTGAAAAGCAGCTCACTTAAGATACAGAGCAAACTTTTGTCACTCTGATAATTCCTAAGTCCACCTGGCCTTCTGGATCATGGAATCCAGGTCCAGGTCAACAAACTGTAGTCAGATAGTGTTTAAGATATCAAAGGACCGCCACAATGTCTTAAAGCTTGCCCCTTGTGACACAATCATTGCACTCTAGTTTAAAGCTATGCTTTTCTAAGGCAATGGGACTCCAGTGCCTACATTACTAACATTAGTATCAACCATAAACAGGCCACCAGGCATGTGAAGGCAATCACAGCTGACATGATCAAGGCAGAGAAGACACTTCAGTGTCTCCGGACCATTCAAAGCTTGCTCCCAGCTCTTTCCCCAACCATCTCCAGTTCCTCACAGTGTTTCGTGTCCTTACTTACTGAACCATGAGCACACAATGCATAAAAACATTCAATATTCAGTTCCAACTTTCTGCATTATTTCTTCCTGATCGGTTTCAATAGTGGCCCAGTAGCAGCATGGTGATTGGCATGGCAACATGCAGTGATTGAGAATGAGCTCTACTCTCACAGTTTAATTAACTGTAAGTTAGTTGTATTTGTGTGTTCCTTTCTGTGTCTGTGAGAGAGACAGAGTAAGAGTGCATGATGGTGTGACCATAAATCACAGTCTTCAGAAGAATATGTCATACCTTGTGGTTTTTGTATTCTTCCTGCTCTGAGATCCCTTCTGAACCTTCCATCTAAAATGCCTCCCTATGTCATTTTTTAAGCTAGCCAATGAGCTCTCTGAGATCTGCTTTAAACTGTGCTTTAAAGGGCAAATTTATTGCAGTGTAACATGACCTGAAGATTATACAGGGGGCCACTGAGGACCACAATACCCACGTGAATGTAATAAATTATTACATTCAGGAAAAATTATTTCCTGAAGAGCTTTGTGGTATTTATGTCTATGTAAAAGCTTGGGTTATGACTGTTTACTAAAAATGTTAATCATATTAAAAAATAGCAAATTATCCTAATTTATTAATGTATTAAAACTGTGTGGTCTGTGTGAAACGAGGATGAGTGAGCAGAGGTGCTGTGGTAAAAGCGTTTTTTACAAAGGCTCCCTGAGCCTGTGTAGTCCAGTTAAATTCCATGTGGGTAACATGGTCATAAGAGGAGCAACAATGCTGTTGTAAGTACCGTATAAATTAAATAGTGGTAGAAATTCACAAACCCCAAGAACCACTGTAATTTCTTCACTGAGGTTGGGACTGGCCAATTGATCACTGCCTCCATCTTCTGTTTGTCCATGGCAACATCTTCTGATGTACTCAAAGAAGGACACAGCAGACAGGTGAATTTCACATAACTTATTCTCCAGCAAGCGAGTCAGGGCATGTGTGTTGCATATGTGTGTAAAAAATGGTAAAATATATTATCATCTCTTATATTGTCATCTTTATATATTTCACCAATAAACGCAATCACAAATTGACCTGGCATTTGTCTTAACACACCGTTAACGAAGGCCTGAAACACAGACAGGGTATTATACAAGCCAACTGGCGTCACCAAATACTCATAGTGTCCACATTTAGTGATCTTCCCAAATCTGAATTATTATTCACGCTTCTGCGATCCAACATAATGAAGACTGAGGGCGGGAGGAATGACTGTTAATAGAATAGTGTAGGGTTTGGTGATCCCATTTAATTCATGTTTCGGAAGACCCTGCTATGGCTGGGAAAATCGAGGGACTCGAAGATGAACTCGAAGCCTTTTGTTCCAAAGCCTCCTTTATAGAGTCATGTTTGGCTTGCATGTGTGACGGGATAGATCGGGATAGATGGGATTGGGTGGAATTGTGCCCTGACACAGGTCAATACCACAATCCTATGAATCCTTAAGAATAAAAACCTTCAGCAAATCATGATATTTGTGTGGAATTGTGGTGGTACTAAGCTTGGGCTTTAATGGTGGTGGAGTGGATCTTAATGGTGGGAGAAGTTAAGCAGTTCGCATGACAATACACTGACCATGCAATAATCTTCTTGTTAGTCCAAAAATTTGTCACATTGTGTTATGATCTGTGGTGTGGACCCAAAGATGCGGGAATGAAGGAACCCCACGACGTATAATAAGAATGGGGAAATGTAATAACGAAAAGGAATTAACTAAAAGAGCAGAGCAAAAGGCTCTCCACTCCACAAAAAAACAGAAGGGGAACTCGCAAAGCTGGGATGAGTCCCGAATGGGAATGGCAGCCCCAGTTGGCAAGACAGAGGTCAAGCGTGCTCAGAGCACGATGAGACGCCGATTTGGGAGACGGCAGCGCACCGAAGCGCCAGAGGGCAAGCGTGAGCTCGAGCGTGTAGTGTGGCACGCGGAAAAGGAACCGGCTCACGTTCCAATGGGAGAGCGGAGCAGGCTTAAGGGAGGCTCGAGAGTAGCCAAGCGAAAACGGGAATGCGTTAAACTAGGATCTGACCCTATGGGGCTAAATTTACCTCCGAGGTTCCCCTCGTACGCATTCATCGGCTCTAAACGCCCCAGGATATAACCGACTATCTAAACAAAGGAATAAAGGATGCGGATGCTCAGGGACGGAACCAGGACGGGACCAAGAAGGGTCATGACCTCGCAAAAGAGGCAGAGGCGCCTGTGAATCAGCCCGCTGACTGACCCAGTTGTCGAGTGACGCCGCAAGCTGGTAAAAAGCAGAGGGAGGTAGGAGGATCCTGAAAAGTGAGCTCGTCTTTAAGAACCTCATTGAGGTCCCGATGAAAGAGGACGATAAGTGGGGCCGCCTCCCACCCTGCCTCCGCTGCCAAGGTGCGGAACTTGACTCTGTAGTCCGCCACTGGGCAATCACCCTGGGAGATGTCCACCAGGTGTGGTCCTGTCTGGCTCCTCCCCGAGGGGTGGAGAAAAGTCTTCCTAAGGGCGATGGAAAAAGTCTTTTCGGAGGCGCTATCGGACCTCTTTTGTTCCCAAACGACGGTGGCCCATTCTAGGGCCCTATCCGAGAGGAGAGAGACCATATATGCCACCTTAGAGCGCTCAGACAGGAAGCGCGAGGGTTGTAGCTCAAAAATGAGACGACATTGTAGCAGGAACCCTCGACACTTGGTGGGATCACCATAGAGGCGCTCAGACGGTGGCAGTGGGGTCTCAACCAGGGTACAGGGAACAGGAGCGGCGGTGCGGGGAGAGGTACTGGCCACAGTAGCTTGTGCAAGCTGTGCGGTAAGCTCTTTTATGGCCGTTTCATGGCGCCCAATGGCTTCACCCTGAAGGCGAACTGTCTCAGATACGTCGCCGACTACCTAAAGTAAGGAATAAAGGATGCGAACGAGGAGTTGTGCGTTCCCTAAATGAGGAGCCACGCGACCGAAAGATCATAAGTTTGTTAACGACATGGCAACGGACAATGCTGGGAACTCCACTTTTATAGTAGAGTCCCCAGGTGTACGATATCACGTCGTTAAACATGCACCCGATATGAACCGCCTTCACCGGATGCTTTGTAATGGCGACAGGAACAACCATGAGCGCACCGGACATCTAAGGTAGGCTACGTAACACATTATGCTTTTGTAGTCAAAATACCCAGAGAATCAACTTATATTTAAGCAAGCTTAGGACAAAAAAAACAACAGATTTTGTATACTACATTTAGCACACACCCTTATCCAGAGTGACTTACAATCATGCAGTCATGGGTTAAGGGCCTTGCTTAAGGACCCAACTGTGGCAGCCGGGCAGAGGTGGAATTTGAACCCTGGACCATAATACAAAATGTTTCAGCTGTTACCACTCCCTTATTAATGGGACCATCAGACCTGGCCAACTTCAGCGACAGTGCCAATGATTCCAAGGGTGAGCTTCAGTCTCTCTACCAGGGCCTCTGTCCTCCTTGGATATCAGGGCTGCACCTGCAGCTGCATGAGTCCCAAGCAGACATAAAGCAGCTGGTCTATCTTAATAGTGAGGGCAATATACTGTTTGAGCTTCTAAACAGTCTAAAATTGTAATTGTAAATGATATATTAAGAGATAACTGTCTTTGTTTAACCGAGACCTGGGCTAGTGCCGATGAATATGTAGGTTTTAATGATACAGTTATGTACATAAATCTCAGTGGTTGTGGAAGGGGAGTAGCCAGAGTTTATGACATAGACAAAGGTATAACTGTAAAACCTACCAATATAACTAATACACGTATAATACAAATTCTTATTGCTGACAGACAATAAATCTTCATTTAATAAAACTATGTTTAAACTAGTTTCTGTTTATCAGCCATGTGGTCCTTACTCAGAATGTTGCTGATTTTCTTTTCAAATTAGTCTTATAAACTGAAAAGGTTTTAATTGTTGGAGACTTTAATATTCCTTTTGAAAATAAGTCTGACCCACTTTAAATTGCATTTGGTTCTATTTTAGAATATATAGGTTCTACCCAAAATGTAAAAGGACCCACATGGATACCAATCGAATTAAGTTAATCAAATTTCTCAAAATGATCTAACTTCGTTAATTAAATCATCATCATGTATACTCGCCATGTATAATCGACCCTGACCCAACTCGTTTACCTAAATATTATTATTTATATAATTTAATTTTTATATATTATTTAATATATAATTATTATGCTTACTTTAATTCATGCATCCCTTAACCTTGGGTACGTACTCAAAAACAGTAAATGTGCTGTAGTTAGACCTCTGATTAAAATCAAATATTTAATGAAAAAAATTTTAAGCACCGTTTTATTGTCATCTTATTTAATTTCTCTTTATATACTGTATATTTTGTTTGCAGCTGGTTTATACACTATATTTATTTATTAGTCTTCACATCTAGCGTTAAAAGTGCTTAAATACACTGAAAAAAAAACTTGCGGGGTTTGCAAAAATTTGAATTGGAAAAATTGAAAAAATCCTAGTAACAATTTGCACTAGAACATTCCATTTTACTGTTACAACATCAATTGCAACTTATGTGCCAAGATCACGTAAAATATTTAACATTTCGAACAAGAAAATACCAGGGTTTATATAATTATTATTATTATACAACTTTATGAAATTGCAAAACTCTGCAAAGGTATTTTAATTTGAATACGAAGGATACAGAAAATGAGGAGCAATTACACCCCGAGGGAGAGGTAGGAGACAGGGAGAGGAGAGAAGAGAGAATGGTATACTAACTTTTGCAAAATAAGATAATTGAAAGTAATTTTCACAATGTAATGCACAGCCCATTTAGCGTCAGCTCTGTGCACCTATGTGTAGGCTAAGGCTCAGACATTGTTAAAAAATAAATTCTACAGAAAACACCGAATATTAGGTAAACAGTAATAATTATTCGGGGTTAAAAAGGTACTTATATTTTAGTAAATTTCAATTATATTTAGATTTTAATTAAGTATATTTTTATTTTTCACGTATTTGTTATTTATTTATTTGTCATGTTTTAGAAAGTAAAACTAGATTTTATTATATTTTTTATTTTCCATTTTCACTTAGTTTGTCCATATTATTCATTTGATAATTATTACCAAATACAGTATAATCTATGCATCTAACAATTTTTCATTACTAATCAAGCAAATAATATACAATTTATACTATTTGTTTTAACAATATTAAACAACAATTAATCACATATGTTTTACATCATCTTACAAACAGCTAAATATATTTCAAATTCAACGAGTCATGACCATACAGTGCATTCAGAAAGTTTTCAGACCCTTTCGTTTTTTCACATTTTACTTGCGGCCTTGTGCTAAAATAAAAAAATAAATACTTTTTAAAAATGTTTTTCCCCATCATTCACTCAATGCACAAATTGATACACAAATTTGCTAAATTGCAAATTTATTAAAAAGGAAAAATGTAAAGTTCACATAGACAGTTTTCAGACCCTTTGTTATGGCACTTATCTCTGCAGGCCTCCCATTTATCTGAATTATCTTTGAGATGTTTCTACACTTTGATGGAACCCACCTGTGGTTAATTCAGTTAATTGGACATGATCACACAGCTAAGGTCTTACAGCCAACAATGCATACCAGAGCAAAACCAAGCCCTGAGGAGGAAAAAATTGCCTGTAAAGCTCTATATGACTCTCTAGATCTGAAATTGTGCTTTATGTGTCAACTCCTTTACAAGCTTTGTTACATGGCAGAACATCTGGTGTCTGTGTTTGTGATCGACAGTTACTGCTTAGACACAGTGATCAAAAAATAACCAGCCTCTGTCATGATCTACTGGAGGAGCTACGCTGTCTCGGCTTACAGCAAGGACCAGGCCTTCAGCCCTCACTGGTGGAGTTTATGGCTGTTTAATGTAGATTTTTAAGGGAATTCACCACCATATTTATTATTGGAGTTTACATTCCAGTCAGCGCTAACACTAAGGAAGCTCTCTGTGAACTGCATGCTGCGATTAGTGAACTGAAAAATGTACACCCTGACCGACTGCTTATTGTCTGCTGACTGTTGCCGAAGTTTTCAATCATGCTAATCTCAAAACAGTTTTCACCAAATTCCATCAGAATGTGAACTTTGCAACCAGAGGGGTGAACATGCTGGATCTTGTTTATTCAAACATTGGTGACACATACAGGACAGAGCCCCATCCCCACCTTGAATACTCAGACCACATCTTTGTTATTCTAATTCCTGCATACATACCAATGTTCAGGTACTTTAGAAGCAGAAACTAGTTTAGAAGCAGGTGACAACCTGGCCAGCAGGAGTTACTGTATATTTGCACTTCAAGACTCTTTTGAACATTCTGCTTGGAACATGTTTAGGAAAGCTGCTACTGATAGCGACTACTTCAACTTGGAGAAGTGCACATCACCAGTGACAAGCTACATCAGCAGGTACACAGATGATCTTCAACCACAACCAGAAGCCATGGATGACTGCAGAGGTGCGCATGCTGATGAACACCCAAGACTCTGCCTTCAAAGCTGTGACAAGGCTGCCCTGAGAACAGCAAGGGCCAAACTGTCCGGACCAAAACACTATCACTTCAGGAACAGTGGTGAAACATGGCGCATGTTGGCCATTACCAATGACAGGACTATACTGTAACAGTAAAGCCTCCCTTCCAGGTGGTAAGAATGTCCACCTAATATCCCAGTGAGCAGGTTCTTTGTCTTACCAGAGCTGAATTGAAGAAAACTAACTTAAGAGTCAACCCGCAGAAGGCTGCTGGACCAGACAACATGCTCAGAGGATGTGCACACAAGCTAACAGATGTTATCACAAACATGTTCGATATCTCTCTGAGCAGTACAATTGTTCTACAGGACTATTGTCCTCATGCAAAATAAGTCTCAGTGTCATGCCTTAATGACTACTGTCCCATTGCACTCACGCCCATTGCCATGAAGTGCTTCGAGAGGCTAGTTTTTTGGCACATCAAGACCCTGCTGTCACCCACAATGGACCCTCTGCAGTTTACGTATATTGTCCCAACCACTCCATGGACAATGCCATAGCCACCACCGTTCATCTGGTTCTCAAAAAGGACACCTATGTTCAAATGCTGTTCATAGACATTAGTTCAGCATTCGTCACCATCATTCCACAACACCTGATTGGAAAGCTGAGCATGCAGTGCCTTGAACACCCCCCAAAGATCGGATTGGGAGCAACACTTCAAGCACCACCATACTGAGAACCGGCACTCATCAGGGCTGTGTTCTCAACCCACTGCTGTTCACCTTACTGACTAATGACTATACAGAAACGTACAGCTCGAATCACATCATCAAGTTTGCTCATGACATGACCGAGGTAATATATCAGAGACCTCATTGTGAATGTTTTTGAGTGGCCCATCCCGGTCTGACCCAATCAAACATCACTGGAAATCAAGCAGACCTGAAAATGCCTGTCCAGCCTGACAGAGCTTGATGGTATCTGCAGAGATGTATTTCAGAAAATCCAGGCATGTAAACTTTGTGGCATCATAACCCAAAAGACTGCATACCCCAAAAAATGCAATATTTTAGTTTTCAGTGACTAAAATTATGTTTTTACTTTGTCATTATGGGGTGTTGACAGGAGAATGACCAGAAACTAGTTTTTTTATAATCCACATAATAAAGCTTTTTTTCCTCACACAGTTCACTTATGTGCATACGGTATGCTATTTTTTACTGAGGAAATTCTAGCTCACTGGATCTTAATATAATTACAGTGCATACAGTATGAGCTTTAATGTAATATGTGCTATTTTAGTATATTATAATGCTCCCATAGAGAGTGTATAAACTCAGCCACACTTTACACACTCATTTACACATATAATGAATATATGAACAAATAAAATCTAAATTACATTGTTTACCTAATGCTTTTTAATATAACAATTATATTGTTATTGTTATACAATTATATAATATAACAATAAAATAACAATTTATAAATTTCATCCAAGAGTGGACAGTTACATTCTTACTCATAAAATATACTAATAGTAAAAGTTCAAGACACACACTGATTAAACTTTGAAGTATTCCCTACAACTTATTTATTCAGAGATGCTTTCTGCACTATGTTATGTTCCTCACAGAATAAAATGATTTAACAGATATTCCAGAGGTCATGTCCACTGCCATCTGCCATTTTGGTTATTACAGCACAAATAATACTTTAAAAAAATGATTTATTATTATTATTATTATTACTTTTAATATTCAATTTATTCAATTGTATATAATAGTGTTAAATAAAACTCAGAACAGCAGCTTTTGTGTCTGAAGATAATGACATATCTTGTCTTCAAGATATGCAAAACTATTAATACCATGTCATAAGACATTAATTAATTAAGACATTGCATTTAGTCTTGGTATCACAAATATAACCCAGGACCTCTTATTTAAGCCTGTGAAGACAATGCTAACTGGGTATGTCACATTAAACCATTGTGATGGCTGTGCATGAAAATCCAGGAGATCAGCGGTTTCTAAAATACTTTTCTTGTAGGGTATGCAGAGTGTCTGCATTGCCACTGGCTGCAGATCAGACTCCTCTTGAACTTTGACGTCAGTTGTCACGTTGCTTTAGTTCCTGTGTTTACAGAGCATGAAGTTGATGCTTATTTTTCAGGTTTTAAGCAAATTGTCAATGTGCTTAATAGGTCTTGTAGGCTTTGCACAATGTCTAGTGTTATTTAATGGCAAAGATCGGGAAGTCTATTCTGCTCTCAAGCTTGAGCAGAAATTTTTTTTTTATGATTTGGAGAAGGCTACGGTTCTCTGTACTTCTTATGTTATTGAGTCTGGCCAGCAATCCTTTAGAAACATGTGTGGTGTTCCCCAGCTTGTGTGATGACATGCACAAAAGAAAGTAATAGAAGCCAGATTTAGAGAACTGTCATTGGCTACATTTCCTGAGTCACAGTCAAACATGGAAAATGGAAAGAGTCCTGGTTTCAGCACCTTGTTAGATTTTGTAGGGGCCTGAAACATTAAGAACTATGCCCAAAAGTCATTACCGTGTAATGGACAAAAGCTTCAGGACTGACAAAGGCTGATAACCCAGCAGCTTTTGATGTTAAAGGAACTTGCCAGTACCCCTTTAAAAGATCTAACTTGGAGAAAAATCGTTCTGAACCAATATTATCAATGCAGTCATCAATGCATGCAAAGGAAAAGAATCAGAACCTGTAATTGCATTTAATGCACTTACGATAATCGGTACACAGTCTAAAAGTACCGTCAGGCTTTGATATTGAACATTGAACTCCATGGGCTGCTACTAGGCACAAGTACTTTGCCTTCCTCTTCATGATCTCATGTATCTGATCATTTACACAAGATACATGTTGTTACCAAGGTCACTCAGTATTTACCTTAATATCATGTTGAAGTACAGAGGTTTGTTTTGGTACATCACCAAATATGGTTGGAAACTTCTGTATTAAGGCTATGATGTGAGGTTTTTGTGAGACAAGCAAATGTTCTACTGGTGAAGAATTTTCAAAATCCAAATGTGCCAAACTTTTCAGAATTAAATTTTCATTTGAGACACAGAACCTAACACAGATCCAACATTTTCCTCAAACATGGAGCGAGGAGATACCACAGAAGATGCAGCTACAGACACTTCCACAGCTAATGAAGTTTCTCTTCTACTTACCAGCCGCTCATAATAGGGCTTAAGCATGTTCACATGGCAAATTATGTACTTGTGTGTACGGCCTGGTGTTTTCACTTGATAATCAAGGTCACTCAGCTTCTTTTATATCACATAAGGTCCATCAAAACTGGAAGACATAGAAGAGGCACTAGATTGTAAATGGACTAAAGTTTTTAAATATTTTTTTTAAGACTAAAAGATATAAAGGATGTAAAGGAAATACATTTTATCACCAGGACTAATTAACAAGCCACAGCCTTTTTGTTAAAGCAACATTTCATTTTGGCTTGGGACTTGGATAACATTTCTTTTGCCAAATCCCAAGCATGATCCCAACGTTCACAAAATTCACTAGTAAAATAGCTTACGGTGTGTGCTCATCCTGAAACATTTCCTTAAAAACCTTCATTTGACCTATTATAGAATGACCAAATCCAACCCTGCTGGAGAAAAACTCTTGCTTAGCCTATCATGCAGCAAAGAGTACCCCTTCAGAAACTGGTACCCCTTCATCCCAGTCCTTTCCACTGTCTAGACCAAAGTTCATATTTTTCAAAGACTGGTGGAAACGTTCCAAAGCATCATGGCAACCTCAGCAAAAAGCTTTGACGTGAATTCTAAACCTTGATCAGTTTGTATAACTTTTGGAAGTAAAAAATTGAAGTAGTGTTTTTACAATGCTTTGACTAGCAATGTTCCTTAAAGGAAGAGCTTCTGGAAAACATGTGGCAGCACACATAACGGTCAGAAGAAACTGATTTCCCAATTTTGTTTTAGGCAAGGGCCCAACACAATCTAACAACATCTTTCAAATGGTTCACCAGTCATGAGAATTGGGTGTAAAGGTGCTGGACGAATAGTCTGATTTGGTTTTCCTATCTCTTGTTTACACCTGGATACTTGGACACTTGGACACCTGAACACCTGGACACTTGTATTCTGAAATCTTTGATGCTGCTCTTATTTATTTGTTACATTTATCATTTATTGTCTACTTAAGTTTAGTGGTTGCAACTAGGATCATGTGATCTATATTTCGTTCCACCTCATGTACCACGTGATGTGAATGACAATAAACCTTCCTTGAATCCAAGGACCAATATTCAGCATATAACAATATAATATAACAGCATCTTCAGTTCTACTTAGTTGGGTCCATTTACTCATCAATATACTATCCTCCAAAAACATGTTACATGTCTGTCTTCCAATTGATTAAAACTACACAGATTGGAAACTCTTCTCTAGGCTAGCATCTTGCTTTTGCCCAGCAGTAAAAGCCTCTCTGGATACAATGAGACAAAGCTGACTCCAACAGCTTATTTCCATTTTCTGCAACGGGAAGATCTGGAGCAGTCACAATGGGCATACCTACCAAAAATGTGTTTGACGAGTTAAGATCGTCCCCACTACTTCTACCAAGATTTTGTGACCTAGTAACTACACAAGCAAGGAACTACACAAGCAGTTTGAAACATCAGATCAGATTGGGGCACTTCTAAACAACTTTACCCCCAGTATAATGTCAACTCCTTTCACAGGGAGCTCATATCTAACTAATAGTTCAACTTCAAAATAATAAATTAATATTATGCAGTGGAACATGCACATAGCTTATCACAAACCTCTGACAAAGTGCATCCACCTAAAGTTACACTGCAACAGTTGAGCATTATACTGTATTTATAAAGAATAAAGAATCAAATGCATTTGGATGTCGTTAACATGCACTTAATAATCCGATAGATTTTGTCAGTAATCTGATCAATAAGCATACATGCAGTTGAGTAATCAGATAATGGACCTCCATGTGATCAGGTCAGATTTACATATTTCAGTCTTAGCATGTCTTGTTTCCTTGTTGATAGATGCATAGACGTCCCTGTGTCTTGAATTTCAGTCCCTCTTTTGTCACAGCCATGCCTTTGTAATGTGTCCAGCATGTAGTTTTGCATTGCCTTGTTGAAAAATGCTTTGACGTCCCTGAGTGATATGTAATCTTGAAGGAATTCATGTTGCTCTAAAATCTCAATGTACTTTTCTGCAATAATGCTTCGATCACAGAAGACACTGCCCTATACCATGAAAGGGCCTGGCTTTTGGGTTTGGATGATAATAGTCTGGTCGTTTCTTCTAAAAAAAAGAGCTGGAATAGAAATGAATCTGACCACAATACACATTTCCATTGTGTGATGCTCCAATCATATATGCCTCTGAGGTCAGAGTAGTCAATGTCGCTCTGGACATTTCAAGTGGCATTTGTGAATGTAACTCTGTATTCTAGTTCTTGATAAAGGTTTGCCAAAGTAATCTCTTGCCCGTGTGGTTCCTGATTCAGTGCCGTCTGAGAGATCGGACATCACGTGTTCAGCTTAGGTTTGTGCCTTTGATCTTTACACATTGAATTCCCTCCAGATTTCTTGAATCCTTTAATGATATTACACAGTGCGAACGAGAAATACGTACATCGCCTCTATTGTACCGTAGCTTAAGCCAAAGGTGTTTGATGGGTTTGAGGTCAGAGCTGTGCCGGTACACACCAAACCTATCCAACCATGGCTTTGTGGACCTTGCTTTGTGCACTGGTCACGCTGGAAGAGAGAAGGGCATCTTGTCATAGTACCAAGAGATTTGTATTGTTTCCACAAACCTGTTTAACCTGTTTAAGGGAGGATAAATATTCAGAAGTACTGGTATTTTTTATATCCACTTCGGGTTGTAGCCACTGACATGACAACCTGAAGCCATTTGATCTTCTCTTTGCCATATCCTTGTCATTTAATACAGATAACTTTAAGAAGATGCACAAAGAAGCGGTCTACCACCTGTTAGTTATACCTACTCCAAGTCTGAATCCCGATTGGCTGAAACTGAATTAACTGATGCCGTTTCCAGTTTCTTTGCTCCGCCTGTGCCCTGTGAATTCTGGGTTAGGATCCAGACCGTCCACCACAGTCCTTGCCAGGGAAATGAAGAACACTTTGAGATATGGCTACTGAGACCCCCATCTAAAAATCTTTAATTTAAACTTACTAATATCCCTTTGAGTACAGCTGATGGTCCAGGTCTTATATGCTGAAGCCAAAAGAAGAATAACCCTTGCAGAAATTAGGCAGATTAGGCAGACACTACAGGAATATTTAAGGACATAGTTGAGCCGGTTCAGTTACGCAAAAAAAAAAAAAAAAAAAAAAAGTAAACAATTTAGCTGTTTGAATGCAAGCAGAATAAATACAAAAAACACAAAAAAATGATTCTTTAAGGCACTACACTACTACTGATGTTAGCTGAAATGTCTTGTTTGTTAACAAGGTAAGTGATCTCTTTTAAACGGAACTTTGCTGTACCATTCAGAGTGCAAACTGTTGTATCCCTAATAGATTTATAATGAAAGAACTGTCATTACACTTTCCCACCCTTGCAAATGCCTATTCTGGTGAATTTGTTCCCATTTCAAATACAATTGATTCACTGTATAGAAGCAATGGCATATAAACTAGAAGAGGTGTGTTAAGAAACGCGGGATGCCGAGTGTGCAGATGTTTTACCTTCGATCCACAGGGTGTGTCTACATCTATTAATTTATCATTTATGGTATCGCAACACCTCACGTATAAGCATGACTCGGCGCCCCTCCGTCTGCTGAAATAGAAGGTGATCACAGATTTGAGGTCATATTTAACCAGCCTGTACAAAATGTTGATCACTTTTATAACACAGTCCACGAACAGAAAAGGTTGTGAGCAAAATGGTCTGCACCTAGACAGCATACAAAAACAAGAGACAGGCGAAAGTTAAGCAACTTTTTTATGTCATACATAAGACCGCTTGAATATAGTACAAAGGGTTTGTCCATTTTTGCCTCTCCAGTAACATTTTACTTTACACAGAAAGTCCTGATCGTACAATCTGTGGATAAAAGGTACTTATCCTTCTGCCATGCTGTTCAGCTCCGCAGTGCACATTAGATGTCCTGGAACCAAAAGGAGGAGTGGAGACTCTAAATTGGGTGTGGAGGCCTGTGTTGGGATCGGGGCAGGGAGGGGGGTGGGGGGGAGCCACGGTGGGGCTTTGCACTCGTCCTGGGGTCGTCGCAGCTGTGGGACTTGGAGTGAAGAGCTGATGTTTACGGAGGATGTGCGGTTCAAACTTTGTGAAACAACCGCTGTGCACGTTGCTACATGCACCTCCAGCAATCATCTACATTCAGTTTCACATGGACCCATTTATTGATGTTTGTGCCAAATGAACACAACAAAAATATCTCCTGTATTAGGCATACATAATCTCTTATGTATACGAATATATGAAAACACTGGCGTCATTCGGATTTGTAGACACACATCCACACACTATACCCTGTCTATTGTATTTAGGTATGAAGATCTACTCTCCTGTTAGATTTAAACCCTAGAGTTTTGCATTTGCACTGGCATTGTCAACTACTTTGGGCTGGAAGCACTGTTACCCATTTGACTACCACAGAGAGTTTCACTGCATGGTCACCAAGCTGATTTATATGTACTCAAAATACCATTAGGAAAAAAGTAGCGAGTTCTAAACTTCCTTTATTTAAAAAAATATAAATATGTACATAAATTCTATTTCAGCTATTAAAATGGGGTCACAAAGTAAACACCTGAAGCCTGGGTTTTCATGGACTCCTCCTATTAGCTGTCCTCCGCTGCTGGCCGAGAATAAGAACCCTTAGGACCATTGACCTTGTATTTATAGGCATCAAATCACACAACGCGAGAGCAAGAAAGCAAGACAGTGAAGATCGAAGATACCTTCTGCGAAAGAGGGGAGAAAGAAAAAGTGAGAGTGATAGGAGGACAACTTCTGTAGACCAGGCTGTGCTCACACGTCAACCCCCCTGCATTCCTGTCTGAACTACAAAGAGCCAGGTCTGAGCCAGATCACCCTGCTTCATCTGAGCCCGTGAAGTCTGGATAGAAACTCTTGCTCTCCTTGGTGAGCGGGACAGGGGCCGCACTTCTTGCTCAGTGCGGTTGCGGCACTGTTTGTTCATGAGCGCGGCGCTGAACACTTAAGGCAGTGGAATCCAGATAATGAGGCACCTCCAAAATTGGCGTCTAACTGGATTACGCAGCACAACGTTTCTCCTCGCGCTCCATGCAGGCCACGGACTCCTATCACGATTCTCAGTGGCCACCCTGGAGCTCTGGAACCGGCAGAGCAGCCAATGGCACAGGCATCAACCCTCCTTCCATCTCACACAATGAAGCGAAACTAAAATCTACAAAACAGAAGTTGTGTTCTCACTTGTTTTCTGATATCAAAAAAGAAGCAAACAAACAAAAACCAAAAAATAAAAATAAAAAAAATAACAATAACGGATACTGTTCAGGATCCAGCTCTCAGTAAATATGCCGCATGAACAACAAGTTCCAGTTTTGATAAAGCAATAGATACAGCCATTTTACTGACATTAAAAAAGTCCGATACACCTTGTTTCAAAGTGCACAACTGCTACATTATTGGTTACAGACATCTATGTGCTATAAAAAAACTGCTTTGGTACAATAAATTATCAAAAGGGAAAATAAACTCTCCTAAAATTCACAGCATAATTGTGAGGCAAAATAAAAAGCAGTCACACAAACATCTGCATGTTGATTTTCAGGGTGAACAAATAACAAAAATGTGCAGAGGCTCAAAAGTAAATCACATGCTGAAAATAAACTTAAAACAAAGCAAAGAAGATCAAGCAAGAAGGAAAAAAAAAAAAATCAGTAAGGGACACTGTAATAGCTGTTTCCATTCAACTTGCAATACTACGTCTGTGAATTCACAAGGCCAGCAAAATGATACTCCCGAATAGTAGATTACTAGGTAAAGGAAGGCCTCGAATAATTATTCTCATACTCTGTTTCCTATTTTTCATGTGTAAAGACTTAAGTGTATGCCAGATTTTAAAAAATACAGGAAAGCTATTTTCCCACTTTAAGGGTAAATGTCCAGCTTCTCTTCATTCAGTGCGCGATAAGGCCATTTTTATACGTGCTCTCCACCACTGCCCGGAACCAGGCTCCTGTCAGCTCCACTGCCCACTACAGAGCTCTTTACTAAACCAAAACTCCAGCAACCAATGCTGCTCTGGGATCCACTTGGCCCAGGAGTGTTTCGCAATACTGTGCCCACTACGGGTGATGCACTCTGCCTTTAACAGGAGAGACTTGCGCAACTGCACCCTCTACTGGAGGCACCCATGCAGAGCGCCTGCTCTCACTAACGCTGCTGCTCTGCTAAACAAAGCATAGAATTGCCTGACATGATGAAGAATTAAAAAAAATAATAATAATAAGCACGCTGAAAAAGAAAGCGAAAAACGGCAGAGGTGAAAGAGTAACCGTTGGTGATTGGTTTATCTTTTTTGTAAATTGCATTACTCGTGACTACAGGCTCATCTCATACAGGTTCGGCTCCCGGACCATTGGACCTTTTCCAACACCTTTAAACAGAAACCTAATCTCTTGGCTGTTAAGAAAGGTGCATATGTTAATACGCAATTTTAAAGGAGCTGAGTGAAAAGGAATAAAATGTATGATTATAATGTGTGATTATATCCGTTTTGTAGTTTAAAAAAAAAAAAAAAATTCAGCTGAAAATGTTCCACTCCCAAATAAAACAGTTATTGACTGAAACAGAGGCCTCCAGCGAGTGAGCAGAGGGGTGTTTTGAGCACGTATGCGGCGTCAGTCGTCATCTCCCTTCTCTTTTACAGCAGCTTTTTAATCTCTATGCACTTTTTTCAAAAAAACACTGGCGATTTTTAAAAACCACACACACAGAGGGGGAAAAAGCGGTCCACTCAGCGTAGTCAGGAGCTGGCCACAGAGCTCTGCTGCACGCACACTCCAGCCATGGGCGAGTCCTCTCGGTCCAGACCCTGGCGAAGGCCCATATGAGTCTCGGCTATGTAGCCAGAGTTCGTAGTGAGTGGGTACGCGGTGTGTCCAGCCGTGCCCGTCTCCTGGCGCGGATTGGAAAAGGCGTGTCCGTAACCCAGGCCGAGCGGCAGCGGGCGACTCTGGTAGGCCTGGTGGGGATGGTGGTGGTGGTGGTTGCCCGTGGATGACGAAGATGTGGATGAAGACGAGGCTGAGGAAGACAGCGAGGTCATGGACAGGTGGCCATGCGACACCTCCATGGAGTCCTGTGTGGAGCCGCCGCTGTGTGAGGGCGAGTAGACGCGTGGGCGTGGCCGTGCCGGACCTTGCCCGTGCTGGCCATGATGGGCATGAGGATGGTGCTGATGGTGATGGGAGCTGTGTGGGTGCAAGGGTTTGGGCTGGTGGGGAGGCACATGGAACGTGGTCTCTTGGACGGGGTGAGTCTCTCCAGCCACCTGTTGGAGCCCATCACCGCCCACCCAACCCAAAGAGGGGCCAAACGCCTGCCTTGCCTAGAACATACCAAGAGGGAAAAAAAAAACTAAAGCGTGTTGCCTAAAACTGTGCCGCTTAAAGACGTGAAATTTCACTTAAGCTAATTAGGAAGCGGTTTGGATAAGAGATGAACCATCCATTGTAACATTTACTATAATCGTGTGTACCTGAGGGCAGAGGTTGTGGCAGTCCATGCCGACAGCAGCACTGAAGTGGCCTCCACTGAGCCGGTGCTGATGAGTGGGATCAGAGCGTGCACGTCCACTCGTGCTCGTTCCAGACGAACCTCCTTCGAAGGGGTAAGAAGCGTGTTAGTTTCATAGTTTAATACACCCCATTTTATTCAGAATTCTGTTCAGTTTGATCAAATACTTTTAAACTGTGCTTTGACACTTGCAGACGCAAAGTGTTTTCACGCCAAACAGCTCTGGGGAATCATTTACATTTACAGCATTTAGCAGACGCCCTTAACCAGAGCGACATACAACTGATAGTCTTACAAGTCAAGCAATTAAGGGCCTTGCTTAAGGACCCAACTGTGGCAGCTTGGCAGAGGTGGACTTTGTCCATTCAGGTCCAGTGTCCAGTACCTTAACCGCAGTCCCATTTAAGAGGAACTACCTCCCATAGAGCTCCACTGAGAACATTCGGTCCTTTTTTAGTTTGCATTCGCACCAGAAATAGTAACACATTATGTGACATAAGCCACACAAATTTCACATTGACTAATCAGTCTGAAGCAGGAGCTAAAAAGTCCCTATAGACTAAGGGTGGGTGATAAAAAAAATTATGTCCCAGTATTAAAAGCTATTTTCATATGTGAAATTTATGACACACGTGCATCAGACAAAATGCATCAGTAGAGACAGTAGAGTCTCAAATTACTATTCAAATAGTATCCCATACCTGAAGTGATTTTTATTCTAAATGTGCACCATTTTATCTAATTAAACAAGCTTACTTATACTGTTTATAAATAAACAAGTGTTAATTAAGCACTGACAAATGTTCTCAAAATACCATTAGAAAGGTACATTTTCTATTTTAAAAAATATGTATAAAAATGCGATACAAAAATTCTAATCTCTACTAAACCCAGCCTTTTAGGAATTGCCCCCTGTTCCTGTGGTGTGAACACACAAGGATGTTCAAAGAGGTGATTTCTCGAGAAAATTCCTCCAGTACAAATGCATCTAAAGCTATGTTTCCCCTGTTACATGCTCATAACACATGTCTACATTCATTTTGCTGACTACAAAATAAAAGGTGATAGTCAGGTATTTTAGTGTGCCAAAAATCAAACATGACATTCGTTTTCTCCATTATGCAAAACGCTTACTACTCTATTACACTGGTCTAGAGTTCAAAAAAAGTTGTGCTCACCTAATTATTTTAGCTGATTTTACCTAAATGAATGGTGCCAGTTCTAAATATGAAGTTAAAAATGTTTTGAAAGGTTATTAAAGATTTTAAAGTGTAAGCTGCACATAATAGGGAGCGCACTACAAGGGAGCAGAAAGTCATTTTAGATTCAG
>JAUZST010009000.1:0-13237 GCA_034779995.1 Parotocinclus haroldoi
TCTCTCTCTCTCTCTCTCTCTGTGTGTGTGTGTGTGTGTGTGTGTGTGTGTGTGTGTGTGTGTGTGTGTGTGTGTGTATAGGTGTATAAAAATACACTGTTATTTGTATTTTTAGTCAGCCCTTTTTACAACACTCTGGTTGATCTCATATAAGCACACTATATTTCAGTGGCTTTAATATCAAATAGACTACGAGATGATTAACCATATATTTCTTGTCTTTTCCTCATTAGTTGAAAACCCAAACCACTGTGAATTCGCTCAGCTACGGGACTTCCTGATCAGGTAAATATGATGCACGAAGCAAAATATTTATAAACAAAGCAGACACAGTGGTGCTTGAAAGTTTGTGAACTCTTTGGAATTACATGACCTAAAACATCATAAGATCTATGCCATATACGGTATGTGAGTGTTAGAACCTGGTTAAAAGAACCTGCTGAGTGCAGCAGAGAAAACCAGAAGAAGGGATTAAGTGACACTCTGGGTAGTGTGATGATGGTGTGGATGATGGAGATGATGACCATATGAAGCAGCAAGGATGGCTGGTACAAAAGAACAGAAAGGACTTTCTGACTTTGCGGCATTGGCAGAAATGATAGAGCATTAAATGGGACTTCCAGGTTGGATTTCTGCTCTGGGAAAAGAGGTGGTTTTTATCCCAGAAAGGCTTCAAACTGTGACAAGCCTGTGACCGAGCAGGTGAATGTGTTGTGGGGGTTTTCGACTCAGATGAGGTGGGAGCTCCAATAGGATGACTGCCTGGCAGTGATACAATACAGGGTGGCCTTAAGATCTTAAATTGCCCTCTTTTCCTGCCCATTTGGCTGGGGGGTGGAACCCAGAGGATAGGCAGAAGCAAACTCGCAATAACTTGCACGCCTGCAACTGACCTGGGAGATAAACTTCGGTCTCTAATCTGAAACATGGTCCAGGGGAAGCCCATGGATTTTATACCTGCTTAATAGGAGTTTTGTAATTGTAAGGGGTAGAGCAAGGAGATGGACTGATTTGGATATGATACAAGGGCCTCAGCCACACTGCTACAGCTGTAGTTGGATCTCAACTCCTAAAAATCTAATGGAGTTCCTGCATAGTCCATGCACCTCACAAACAACTGCTTCTCAAGTAGATGAGACAAGATCAGGGTGTACTTAGGGTAATTAAATGAAGATGGTGAGGATCATAGCAGTAAGGATGTAGATTGATGCTAGAGAAACATGAGTGCAGGTGGCATAGTTGTAGTTGAGCAGCAGGGTGAACACAGAGTAGAAAACCAGAGGCGGGATCCACCAATCAACAGTCAGACAGAATGTTCACAAATGGAAGACATTCAAGACAATCGTTATCTTCCGTAGGAGCAGTCAATCAATAAAGATCCCTCCCAGTGCAAGGCGTGTGATAGTCTGCAAGGCCACAAAGTAACCCAGGGTAACTCCTAAGCAATTAAAGGCATCGATCATGTTGGCTGATATCAATGTTCATTAGTCCACCATCAGGAAACAAAAAGGATGTGCATGGCAGGGTTGCAAGTTGAAAGTCACTGCTCTCCAAAAAGAACAGTGGAAACTTATTTGCTGTTTGCTAAAGATAACATGGACAAGTGACTGCATTCCAGGTGAACTGTATAGCCTCTGTGAAACATGGTAGTGGTATAATACAGATTATACATGAATTCTTAATTATACCAGAAAATTCTAAGAGAAAATTGTTAATGCACCAAGACAAAGGCCTTAAGCACACACGTTGTTCTTCCAAAGAATGGTTAAAGAAGATTGAAGGTAATGTTTTTGGAATGGCCAAATCATGACTTCAATCCAACAGAAATGTTGTGGAGTGACCTGCAGTGAGCAGTTCACTGGGATAACCACAAACATTCAAGAGTTGCAACTGTTCTGTATGGTGAAATGAGCTGAAATTCCAAGTTAGGTTTTACAGCAACATAAATTATTGCCATGCATCTGACTGGCCCTGGACAGTCACACCACCAGCCAGGCCTCCTCGCTCTGATCTATGTTCTGTATGTGTTCATTTATGTTTTGGCTTAAACTTTCTCTACGACCCTTTATTTTGTGAATTTTCACATTGATATATTGTGAGTGTTTCACCAGCTTCATTTCCTTTCCTTTATTTGATCTGCAAATGAAAGACTGTTCAAATAAGATGAACTGACCGTGTTTGAGGGCAAAATTAAAAAAATGGAATTTAAATGATATAGTTCATTTTAATTTACTGATTACTGAGTTTGTGTGTCTTAGGTCTCACCTCCAGGACCTGAAGGAGATCACCCACAACATCCACTATGAGACATACCGGGCCAAGAGGCTCAATGACAACGGGGGACTCCATCCCATCTCCACCAACTGTGGCACACAGGAAAGCAATCTGTAAGCGTGAGATAACACAAGAGACGGAGAGAGGAAGAGAAAGTAGAGAAAAGTAGATCATGAGAGATGACAGGAAATGACCTTTTTGAGAAAGCATACAGTACAAGCCCTTTCAGTTCATTGTTGTGGACCTTTTAAACACTGAGCGTGTCAGTCTTTGTTTCTCTCGCACCTTTTACAAATTGTTTCAACGAATCTGAAACACAACAGTAGTACAACATAAAGCATTCTAAATTGGTTAAACTTTGTTCAGCTCTACCCCTCTATTTGTGAGTTTAATAACTATATTTTAATCAGCAGAAAGCCTATAGGTAGCAGTTGCACAAGTCAAGACGCAGCTACATGGATGACAACACTGCCATTCGAGGCTTATTACACAGGGTCAAGAGATTTCAGAATCCTTATGCCAGTCGTCTATTTTCTACCTGCCACCAAATCTGAACTAAATGTTGGCATGTTTACAAGCTGTGAAAATGACATACTGGTGGGCGTAGCTGCATTTGAGCACTCTGAATGCCAATGGGGGCAAAAACATCCCTGTGCTAAGCAATAGGTGTGTTTAGGTAGCATTTATGCTACTGTATTGCATTGTTTCTTGTACTAGGACAGCACAGCAAACTCCTTACACACAAGGTTTTAAGAAGTCTTTTAACATTTACCAGAAAACATTTTTGTATAGATTATCCTTGAGCATGAGCGTGTATGAGAGAATGTGCCTTTTCATCTGAGCTCTGTCTAGCCAGTGTTCTTACACCTATTCACATAAGATGTATTCACAACCTATTTTTTTGCTATTATTTATAGCAGTGTACAACACTAAATCAGAAAAATTGGTATGGTTTGGAAAATTGTGATTCTAATTTTAAGGTATGCTGTGTTCCTTACATTTACTTTGACTTTTATTTCATTGCAGACCGTACTGACCTGGATTATTACTTGTTTTGTTTGTTATACTTCATTTCATCTGTTAATAAACATCTATTACTGAATTGAACATCAATCACGCTTGAAAGACATAACAAAAAAAGTTGGGACGGGGGAACTTTCGGGCTCGTGATGTTAAAAAAAATGTCACATTTCTTGAAAACTGAAGATCTTCTGGCCATCTTTTCTCCTTAAAGACTCCTTAGACTTTCCTGAATGTTGCTTTTGTACCAAGTCATAATTATAATCACCTGTTGACATAACCTGTTGGAATTCACATCATTATTTAGTTCTTTTTACATCACTAATACTACATTTCTCCCATCCCAACTTTTTTGGAATGTCTTTCAGACGTGAAATGCAGGAAATGCTGAATGTTTATTATCAGATGAAATGAAGTTGATCAAACAAAACAAGAAATATCCCAGGTCCATACTGCCTGCATTTAAATAAAAGTGAAAGTAAATGTAAGGAACACCACATTTCTCGAAAAAGTGCCGTTTTCCATACCATGCCAACTTTACCTGACTTAGGGCTGTACATATAGAGTAAGCACACAGGTATTATTAAATATCTGCATGCATAGTGGTGTTAACTACTTAATATTACAGTCAAATCACAGGACGATTTGTTTTACCATGGATTATAATCAGCGCTACAAACTGTACCAGACCTCACATCACTTTTAAACACTCCATCTGTATATATCAGTTGAGATGTAGTGTTGCTCATTTACTTAAAGAAATTGAAAATGTCATTTACATCATGTTTCCATTACACTGACCTTCAATTTAGTTTACTAATGAAGAAGGTGGCTACCACTACTGTGTTCAGCTGTAACCTTATTTATTCGCGGCAAGTTTAGAAACATAGTAACAAAACTAGACTGGAGGCTTACCTTAAATGTTGGCAAACCTTCCCTTGTTGTAGCACGAGTGCCAAAGTTCAAACACCAGACATTTTTATGTTTAAGGTAAGGGGTATATCGTGTAAATTCAATTTTAGTCCAACTATTTCTTTTACAGCATTTAAAGGCTTTTCATGGAATATTAAACAATTGTGGTATTCATGTGTTATGCTTTTATTTATTGCCGTTTTATTTAATAAACATGTTTTCCATCAGTTTCGCTGTATGTGTGTGCAGGTAATTAGGCTTAACAACAAAAACTATTATACTTATTAGGCTTAACAACCAACACAATTATACATTTGACTACTTTCAAACCACACTTGTGTGTTCATGTGATCTCCTTTGATACAACCAATTAAGAACACATTTTCTGACCTATGTATAATTACCCTCACCAACAGTCAAGATAAGGCCATTAGCTATTAGCTTCTTTTTTAAAGCACAAGCCTAGATAAATAAGTCACCGGGGACCTGAAGAAACATGTCTGGATATGCTGGGACAGGCAAACAATGTACAATTTTGAGTAGCAGTTCTCGGTCAGATGCACGCTAGATCTCGGTGTGTAAACATCTGACGGGACTGACTTTTCCACTCTGTTGAAAAATTCTTCATTAATGTTCTACTAATTTTGTGATTTGACATTCAAATCTCACAAATGTGCTTTTATACATCTCTTATCAAACATGCTATGCGAATGACCTTAATTGTAAAGTGGTATATCAAGATATATGTAAATTGGTTTCATCACAAAAGTGAGTATATGCCTCACATTTTTGTTATTATTTAGACAACACTGACAATATGAGACTTTGATACAATGTAAAGTAGTCAGTCTACAGATTGTAAAACAGTGTAAATTTGCTGTGCCCTCAAAATGACTAAAAACACAGCCATTAATGTCTAAACCGCTTTAAATTGTGCCCAGTTAGCTATTTTCCCTCCCCGGTATTATGTGACTTGTTAGTGTTACAAGGTCTGAGGTATAAATGAGGAGTAGGTGTGTTAAATTTGGTGTTATTGCTCTCACATTCTCTCATACTGGTCACTGGAAGTTCAACATGGCACCTCATGACAAAGAAGACTGAGGATCTGAAAAAAAGAATTGTTGCTCTACATAAAGAAGATCTAGGCTATAAGAAGATTACCAACACTCTGAAAGTGAGCTGCAGGATGGTGGCCAAGACCATACAGCGGTTAAACAGGACAGGTTCCACTCAGAACTGGCCTCACCATGGTCAGCTAAAGAAGTTGCATGTCCTCAGCGTCATAGAGAGGTTAGTGGGGGGTGGGGTCAAACTATCAGTGCTCAGACACAATGTGTCAAATTGGTCTGCATTGCTTTCCCCCCCAAATAGAATCTCTTCTAAAGATGATGCACAAGAAAGCCCTCGAAACGTTTGCTGAAGACAGGTAGACTAAGGACATGGATTACTGAAACCATTTCCTGATAAGACCAAGATAAACTTCCGACAGTGTCAAGCATGTGTGGCGGCAACCAGGTGAGGAGAACAAAAACAAGTGTATCTTGCCTACAGTCAAGCATGGTGGTGGGATTGTTTTGGTTTTGGGCTGTATGAGTGCCGCCCACTGCGGGCAGCTACAACTCATTGAGGGAACTGTGAATGACAACATACTAAAGCAGAGCATGAAACTGGGCCGCAAGGTAGTATTCCAACATAATAACGACCCCAAATACAGCTTGAAGACGAACACTGCCTTTCTAATAAAATTGAGGGTAAAGGTTAAGCATGTTACAAGACCTAAACCCTATTGAGAGAAATATTAACGGAAATATATTGGGTTGGCACAGTGGTGCAGTGGTTAACATTCACAGCACCAAGGTCTCACAACCCCAAGAACCCCAAACCAGTGTAGAATTTGCATGTCTGTGCCTGCATACGGGTTGTTTATCCAAGTACTCCAGTTTCCTCTCACATTCAAAAGTTGCGTTTAATTAATCTGTGTTTCCAAAGCACCCTTACTGTGTGATTGTGTTTATGGGCATATGTGCCCTTTTTCAGTTGGTTGTGGTTGGTTTAGACTGTTGTCAGCCTGTGAATCCCATGACAGAAGATGCATGCTATTTTGTTTTGTCTCCCGTTTGACATGATATATTGACAGACAGATCTCTTTATGAAACCTAGAGGAAATGTCTAGTTTTAAAAAAAAGCTTTGACATATTTACATTCAATTGGATCTTCCTGTATAACTAAACAATGCGCTGTTTGTGAGAAGTTCATTTTTGTTTTGATTTGATCTATTATGGCATTAACAGAAACAATGTAAACCAAAACGGAAAGACATAACACGAATTTGTTCATCGCCTTATTCTTTAGAACAAAAAAGATCTGTTACAGTGTTTGCGTTCATGTTTTCAACGCTTCTGCTTAACGAAAGACGTTACGTACTCGATCGTTTCGCAGCTCTCGCCTCGCGAGAAAAATACGTTTTGAAGAAAGCCAACAGGGGGCAGCGCAGGACCATAATGCTACAGTTAAGCACTTCGGTTCACTGGTTCACTGTCACACGAGCGCTCGTTTAAGCTGAAGCTAGACAAATCGACAAAACCACGAGCGCCACGTGCGAGTCGTTAACAGCCGACGCTCGCGGTTTTTCGATGATCGTTGACTATAACGAGTATCAGCAGTGCATTTAAATAAAGTTTTTAACATTCAAAAAAGCGGTTATACACGTGACATTAACTAATGAAATAGTGAATGACCATAGGCTACCATCACAGGCTAACGTCACTGGATTTTTAAAAATACCGATTTCAAGAATTCATTAATTATGCACTGTAACATACTATATAACCTTTTAGGCGTTTGTCACTTGCTTTGTTCAATTTGGTTCACAGCTTACCTAACACACTGTACCACACTTATCTCGAATGAAAGGGGAGGAGCCAATGTGTCTGTTTCAGAAAGATCTAGAACATAAAAAATGCAAACTATAGCACCGAATTGCGTGTAAGTTTCACACTAGTAATTTATAACACCTTTTGGGTCTGCATTCTTTTTCTGTCTAATTCCCCATTTCTGTTCAGTTTACCTACACTGATAATGGTAATGCTTTAACCACGATTTATCTTCTGGCTTCAAGTAGAAGCTTTGGTAACATCGATATGTGCCAATATAATTTTAATCCATATTAAAAGGAAATAATTCAGCCCATAATCATAATAATTATAATAATAATAATAACAACAATAATAATAAAACCCATGCTAATACATGCCCATTGTTGACTGACTTCGG
Organism: Parotocinclus haroldoi; assembly: GCA_034779995.1. Classification (NCBI taxonomy): domain Eukaryota; kingdom Metazoa; phylum Chordata; class Actinopteri; order Siluriformes; family Loricariidae; genus Parotocinclus; species Parotocinclus haroldoi. The sequence goes on from JAUZST010009000.1 coordinate 7,480, forward strand.
TCACTATAGCCTCAGAATATACAAAGTGTCTTCTACCTAGTAAACATAACATGAATCAATTCTTTTAAATTACATTAAATTAATGTTAGCATGTATTAAATACATGAATATGAATTCTCCTAAGTGTGATAAAGTCTAGTGGTCACTGGTGAAACTGCAGCATGACATTTGGGTTAGCAGACATTTTGAACAGAAGGGACATGTCAAGCCTTTCAAACAGAATGTGGTTTAGCAAAATGGCTGACTATTGAAGTACTGAAACGAGCACTCTGGCTATCGTGAATTGTTTTAGCAATTTTATTAACTATTCTTTCTTTTTTTTTCTTTTTAACATAAATGTCATTATTGTTCTATTTCATTTTAATTCATTTATTTGTTCCTTCCAATTGTCCTTTCAATTCCCCATATATTAACAGCCCATGCTGTTGCTAACTTTCATCAGATAGTCTTGTAACAGGGAAGAGGAAGATCATGTGCAAACACTTGTATTGCTGCAAGTTATGGTAATTTCATTCGACCCAAGCAGCAGTTACACGTGACAAAACTAACAAATTGTTTGAAGCCTGAGATCAACTTATTTTATCTCATGCGTAGTTGGAGTAAAACCACGCACTTGGCCATTGAATGTAATCTAATACTGTAAAGCTGCTTTGAGACAATGCTCCGTTGTAAAAATCGCTATATAAATAAATATGACTCGACTTGGTCCCTTTGTTGATGTCCTGCCTTACCCCTGCCCTGTAATACAAAATGTGTATTTTCACATCTGAATAAATAGTCTTATGCATTGCTTTTGAGCGAGAGCAAACAACTTCTGCGTTTTACCAGACTACGAGTTCAGTCTAAAGATTAACTAAAGTTAGCTAATAATGATGGGCCACATCTCAGTTTACGGTAGCATGTGCCTAATAAGTGCACCATATTGAACCATGTTCAACAAGGAAAACCCCAAGAGGTTACTGGTGGAATTGCAGATGAAATAGTCTAGCAGACATTTTAACACAGATGACACAGCAGCCTGACAAGCATAATGTGGCGTAGAAACAAAATGGCTGACTAAAGAAATATTACAACTGAATTATAACTGACATCACCACACTAGTTTTCATCTATCGTTTCCATATGATTTTCTTTCATTCTTTTATTTTCTTTAATTAAAAAATTGTCTTTTTTTTTCTTGTTTTCTTTTTTATGTTACGTCTTTTGTATGTCTTTATTTCTTGTTTAGCAGAAGTTTTCTGTCTTGCTTCAGAAATGTAAAGTAAAGCATGTTTTTTTGATATACGATCTCTTTATGGGCAATAGTAACTGTCTGTAACTGTGCCTAATAAATGTAGCTAAATAAAGTCTGGTAAAATATCTGGTTGTAGAATGTAATGTCACAAACAAACCTAAGTAGAGCCAAGCACAGTGGTTGATGAGAAAGTGAGCTTATGTTACACAGCTGAATAATTCTAGCGTTGCATTGTGATATGATGAAGCAAAATGTGCCAAAATATGTTATTGCGTAAATCAGCAGTGTGTCTCCAGTTTTTTGGCAGACATTGCCAAACCTTGGGTTTGGTAAATCGGTGCCACTGCCATAGATATTTCAAGTGCTTGTAAATTACACTGTGCTGCTTGAACGTTTGGCTTCGACAGTGTGCCTCAACAAACTCCACCCACCTCCCTTCCCCCTCATGCTCACATGTCCTCACGTTTCCCATCCCCCATTCTTTACCACAACTAACTACTTCTTTTTTTCTCTGCAATTTATGTAACATTTTATCCCATTAACTATGTGATATGGATTTTTTTGTTTCACTAGCACAAGCTTCACTTTTAGCACCAAATGTATTGTGGATCTGGTGTAGCTTTTTGTTGTGTGTGTGATCTGGTTGTAGTCGTGGAATGTGGGTAGAGTGAGAAGGGTGGAGATGGGGGAAGGGCTGAGCACGGATCTGTTGGGATTGATTACAGAATCCGTTCTGCATGGAAGCAGTAAAATTGTCAACCTTAGTTTTGTGATTACAAAGGAAAAAATACATTACATACTAAATTATGTGGAGGAAGGAGAATCTGTATGTTGTCAATCAGAATGGTTTTCGTAACATCACATACCCACAAGGAAAATAAATATTTACATTTAAGCTTATTAGGAAGTACAAGGCACATCCAAGTAGCTCATAAGATTTACATAAAACGTAGTCACAGCTTCCTTACATGCAATTATATAACATCTAGACAAACAAGAATTTGAGAAAAGTGTAAATCAGGGTCATATGATTTTTATATTCTCATTTACTGTCAGTTTTTACCCTAATTAAAATCTTTCCACTATCACAGCAGTATACAACCATACGCATGTACGAACATACACCACCGTACATGACCGCCGTAACCCCAGCCTCCACCAAAGGAGCAGTGGAGACTTGGGAACCGTACGGAGTGCAACCTTAGCTTCTCAAAAGTACCATTAATCCCCAGCACTTTGGTGCCAGAAACTCATATTTGGACTATATGATAAATCATATGAAACACCAAATATATTTTGAAATATGCAGTATTCAAAATGTAGCGAGTTGTGAATATGGAACATTTTCATGGACAGTGCATAACTGTTTCCTTTACAAGATTAAGTCAATATTACTTCTACTACTTTCAATGCAAGACATGTTTGAAAGTTTAATTTAAACAAAAAGGAAATGATTGCAAATATGTGCAAACAGAAATCACTATATTTACAAGGCAAATATATGAAGTACCAGTTTATAGGTCATTATATGCATCATATACAGTGCCATTTAGATGCAAATACATTATAGCTAGAATTGTTTAACTTTCAGTCATTTTGTTAGCAAAACCTAATCAAATGTCAGTATTGTGATATTGTGTATATTGTGACGTAATGTAACTGACATTTATGTGCCGGAAAATGTTCCTGAAATGTTTGTGCTTACATGCAATACTCATTTACATAAGTACTTTAAAAAGACAGGTTAAAAAACAGCCAAAGGATAATTGGTACCTATATAAAAAATGAAGAAGAAACCTACAAACAGCTCTTATCCATTGGAGAGCCCACTTAATCAGGGACATTTTGGAGACACCAACAGACCTAACACGTGTTAATGTTGGAGGAACACGATTTTTCTACTGAAGTGGTTTCTTACTTGTGCAGTATGTCAGGACTGTACAGGACTTTTTTGCATTTTTCATTTGGGTTAATGGTTATAGCCAATTAAATTGGTCTAATGTGATTAAACATTTAATGAATAATGTGATTGTTATAATATTACCGTAAGAAAGCCCTGATCTGGCAACAGTGAGGACAGCTTTCTGTGGAGTGAAGCGAGTCCTGTTCCAACTAGTTTCGTTAAAAGTTTATGGTTTGAGGTACTATGTATTATACGCATGAACGTGTCTAATATTGGGTTTTTGTGGAAAGTATGCATCGGTGAGTGTTGCAAGTAGTGTTGATGTCCTGCCATGTTGTTAATGACTATGATCCACTGGGATACGATGCAGTTTTAAGTTTATAACATGATCTCAATAAAGCTGTCAATTTGCCAGTAACTTGCTAGTTTGCACACAATACAAACAGAACATCAGCTAATTAACTATACATATGCAAACTTTAAAACCCACTTCAGATAGTATGTGATATATGCAACAATGTACTAGAAACATCGCTTACAGATGTTGGTCCATATTGACATGATAGCATCACACAGTTGCTGCAGATTTGTCGGCTACATATCTATGATGAGAATCTCCCACTGCATCCCAAAAGTTTGGATTAATTGGACTAAGATCTGGTGACTGTAAGGGCCATTTGAGGTCAGTGAATTCACTGTCATGTTCACAAACCAGTTTGAGAAGATTTGAGATTTGCGCCATGGTGTGTAGAAGATGAGTACACTGTGGTCATAAAGGGATGACAACAATACTCTGGCATGCTGTGGCATTTAAATAAAGCTCAATTTATTATATGAAGCCCTCAAGAACTTACCTCCACACCATTACAGGCTATACATGTAGTGCACTACTTACAATAGGATAGGAGCACATGACAGCCATTTACAGTTTGTTGTGAGGTCATGCACACAACTAACTTGCACAAAAAGTCTCTAAACACATCACTTGAGTTAGGACAGCTTGTGAATTTGCACTGTTGTCTGGCTGTTGAGGTGGCTGCGTTGATTGGCTGTTTATGGCCGCACCATCTGGAGTTAAAAGACAAACTTTACCAGCACCAACAGCCAGGACCATTGATTCAAGGCAAAGATGTTTACTCCCAATGCAGATCCAACCATATCAATATCAGAGCAGAACTCAAGACCCAGGCATGTTTTCCAATTTTCTGCTGTCCAATGTTAGCGAGCCAGTGTGAACTGTACACTCAGTTGCCTGTTCTGAGATGACAGGAATGGCGTGGTCTTCTGTTGCATTATTCCATCTGCTTCAAGGTTTGACATTTTTGTGCATTCAAAGATGCCCTACTGCAGATTTATTTATTAAATAGTTATTTGACTCACTGACTCGGCTTAAACCAGTCTGGCAATTGTCCTCTAGCCTCTAGCATTAACAAAACATTTTTTGTGCAAAGAACAGCTGCCCACTGGATCATTTCTCTTTTTCTGACCACTTTCTGTAAGCCCTGGAGATGGCTGTGCATCAAAATCCTAGTACAAGCATGCTATGTCTAACGTCACTTACATTACCTTTCTTACCCATGTTTAACTTTAGTAGGTCGTCTTGACCATGTCTACATACCTAAACAATGAGATTTCGGAACATGTGATTGGCTGATTAGATATGAGTTAACTATCAGTTGAACAGTTGTACCCAATGAAGTGGCCAGTGAGTGTATATTTATGTGACAGGTTGTTGCCAGAAAAACACAGTCAGTCAGTCTATGCTGTCATTGACTGACATTAGCTCATTGGGCTGATGTATTTGGCAGCACATGGAGATCAGAAGAGGCATTTCTCACCTCTAAAGTCAGACTGATGTCTGTAATGTGGGGGCACTCCTGGTCAGTGACATATGATGCTTAATTCCAACCCAGCCCCCACACCCAGGAGCATTGAGACTACAATCTGCCGGAATACACACATAGATTGAAAATCTTTAATTTGCAGGGCTCTGTGGTAATTATAAAACCACTGAAAAACAGTATATGCTGCAAGACTCTCTAACAGCAACATGGCACATTCAAACTAAACCGCAATATCATTACTTACATAATTCTTCAGATGGTAATTGTTTGTCTAAAGTTTATTATCAACCCAAGCCTATTTTTTGGACGTACGATACTCAAAAAGTTGTCATAGCATTCACACATTACAATATCACATTTGTATTAATAACAACGCATAGCCTATAGATACACGTTTTATATACATAGCCTATAAGTACATCATAATAATATCTTAAGACGTCTGTTCTTTCCATGGGAGAATTAAACTCCCTGATAGTCACATTTTAGGTTAAAATGAGAAATGAAACGCTATTAGGATATTTAAACGGTGGTGACATTGTATCGGTATCATCTAAAGTTTAGCTAAGCATAGCACAAAGCGTCTGCCGTCGCGCTTTGTTTTCGTTATATAGGTTAACTATTACTTCTGAATAAACTTCGCATTTTACTTTTTCGTTGTTATTGAATCCAGCGTCGTTGTTTTCCTGTTAAACCCGATAACAGAGTTGCAAACAGTCGCTGAGAGGCTCATTCTTTCCTTCCTTTGCTTGCTTCAGTCGGCTGAAATCTCCCCCT
>JAUZST010009001.1:0-13236 GCA_034779995.1 Parotocinclus haroldoi
TGTGTGTGTGTACACACACACACACACACACACACACACACACACACACACACACACACACACACACACACACACACTATATTGCCAAAAGTTTTAAGTAAAAGCTCTAAATCAGGTGTTCCAATTGCTTCCATAAACACAGGTGTATAAAATTAAGCACCATTAAGATAAGCAGACTGTTTTTACAAACATTTGTGAAAGATTTGGTTGCTCTCCGGAGCTCAGGGAATTCCAGTGTGATCTGTGATAGGAGGTTAAACATCTTACCTTCACCTGACTCCTGACCTTGGATCCCTCTAAAGTTTTTTTCACCTCAGCTTCACTCAGCTCCAATTCGAGATGCTTTACAAACATGTCTGTGTACAAGAACAACAAAAAACACACCTAAAGTATACAGGTCAGACGGTTTATGTAGAACTAAAGCTGCAGGATGTTCCTCACCTTCATCGTGACACACCTCCTCCTGTTCTCCCTCTGTGGGGAGGTTCGACTCTAGACAGAACTCAGCTTCATGAGCTTTATCAGTGAACTCTCCTTCCACTTCCTTCCCCTTCATTCCTTTCCCTTTTTCCTCATCGGCAGAGTGTGCAGACTCTTCATCTACCTTTCTGTCGTCATCATCGCCACTTTCTTCCAGATCTTCATTATTTTCTAGAATGAAGATAAACAAAAGCATGTCAATTATATCATGATGATACAGCCCCTATACAGTCCCTGGCTAATTCTTCCATATAGTAAGAATGAAGTGCAGTCACAATAATAACAATCTTCTATAGTGCCTTTCACAGAACCCAAGGTCGCTTCAAAGGACAAAGTTTACATATACAAGAAAAGAGGATTTTTCATTCTGTTGAAGGGTGCAGGAAGCCTTCCCACATTTCTGAGACACTAAGTGTCTCACTAAGAGACACCTTAAACCCTCTTGTAGGTCTAGAATTCAGGCTTCAGGACTCCACAAGTCCTACTGCACTCCTACAAATGATCTTTTTTTCAAGCCAAGGGACCATTAAGCCAAAAAATGTACACTTTATATTACTCGTATATGAACCTTCAGCTTGGTTGTCCAACGCATCTTCACCACCTTCATCATCATCATCGTCGTCGTCTTCATTCTCCTCCTCTTCCTCACTCTCCTCCTCTTCAGTCTTGCTCATGCTTGATAGCAGCTTTTCATATGCAGTCAACCTCTTCTTTTGCTCAACTTCTTCATCGCTCTCAGAGCCAGGGTTCTCTGGGCGGTTGGCCTATACAGTATACATACACATTCATATAATCTGATAGGTGCAGACGTTTATGCCCCTCTCCAGATGTCCAGCAAGCCAATTCATCCATCCATGACAATTAAGGTATGCTGTTGAACTCACCAAGCGCACGATCTTGGTTTTCTCCTGCTTTTCAACAACACTAAAACACAACAAAACGTAAATACAGTCGTGAATCTCGGATTAGATAATAAAGTAAGCTAAGCTAACCCTAGCTATATAGCCTGTACCGACCAGGCATTAAAATGTCATTAACAAACACTCATAATGAACGTAATGCGTACTTATCGTGAAACGGATGCTGCTCTCCGAACTCCTTCAAGTGTTTCTTTTGTTTTTTAGTTAAATTGCTAAAAACCTGCTTTTTCTGTCTCCTTTTACCCATATTAGCACACACGTGTGGCTCAATGTGTACTTTCTTCTGCGTTTGTTTTTTTTCTTGGAAGCTCATAGCGCCTCCTCTCGTTCCTCTGCCCCCTGTAGGCCTCTGGGCAGTATTGCAATGGTACTGAGTAAACACGCGGTATAACCGTGCGACTCCAAATTAAAATACATAATACATTAAATTAACAGCTAAATATTGAAGTAATAAATATTGCATTGGATTTGAAATTTATTTCGGAAGCTTTGATGTGTAAAAAATGGGTTTAAAATGGGTTTTTAAAACAGGCTAATCAATTGCTCCTTGCAAAAAAAAGCAATTTAACATAATAGCACCATCTTTGTGGAATGAAACTCCTTATTTTTATTTTCAACCAAAAAACATCCTTATATATTTTCTGTTTAACTGATGTATGAAAGCCAATGCTAGCCTCAGATATTTGATAGCCAAAGCTGTAGAAACTGCTGGGCAATGGCATATTCGTCTGCTTAGAAACACTAAACTAAACTCAACTCAACTCAACTCAACTTAACACAACACAACACAACACAACACAACACAACACAACACAACACAACACCTCTGAACAGTTTGCTTATTTATCAACAAATAAAACATTACCATTTAATGCTGAAAACCATGCGACGTCTGCCTAAAAGCCATCCAGATTAGGTGGTCACCAGTGTTTGTTGCACTTAACCTCAATCTGCTGGTTTTCCTACATAAACCCATGCTTGTGTTCCTGCTCCTTTAGCACAAGACCAGTTCACTGTAGCATGGTGACCATCCATCTTCCTATTGAGACAAAAATGCATTCCTACTAATAAGGTAGGTGGGTGCTGGTGTGTCCTGTGCCACTCTCCTGCCTCCCACTTTAAAAAAGAAAACTAAAATATGGTCACCATAACTGTAGATAAAGAAACCAGTTGAAACTGGTAACTGGTAGCCTAGTAACGAGAAACAATTATGAAAACTAATCCAGAATAACAGAGATGGAACCACAATCTGTTCTAGATACGTATCTACCAGCTTTGAAGACCTAGTTTGGACAAAGTTTGTCTGTACCGTTTTACAAAACGTAATTTTACAAGGTCTGCCACAATTTGTGGTGACAAGCATTTGTTAAAGTCATTAAAGTTCATGGTAACTGTAGGTGGGCAGCACGGGTGGAGAGGTATGGGTTCTTTCTGTGTGGAGTCTGCATGGGTTTACTCTGGGTACTCTGGTTTCCTCCCACAGTCCAAAGACATACATGCTAGGTTAATTTGTGTCTCTAAAAGTGGCCCTTAGTGTGTGACTGTGTGTGTGTGTACCCTACGATGGGTTGGCGCCCCTTCTAGGGTTGTTCCTTCCCTTGCGCCCAGGGTTACCAGGTGATTCAGATTCAGAAAACTTTATTCATCCCCTAGGGGCAATGAAAGATTTATTTATTTTTTTTAAATTCAGATTCAGAAAACTTTGTGCACCGGCTGGCCCGCAACCCCGTGTGTATTAAGCAGAAAATAATAAATGGACAGATAGATGGTAACTGTAGGCCAAGGGCTCTGATTTGGCCACTCAAGGACATTTAGCTTTACATCCTTAATCCAATGCATTGTGTTTTGGGTAGTGTGTTTAGGATTGTTGTACTGTAAAGCTGATCAACTGTCCAGTCCTTACTGAAAAAAAAATCACACTCTGAGCCTATATATGATTACACAGGCAATGCAAAAAAAAAGCATACACTGGATGAGGTGCCAGTCCATCGCAGGCAGTCCGGAGACCTGTCTGGCCTCCTCTCTCAGGTACGTGCAACATTGGATGCACAATGATTGACCTGACAACACTCAAAAATCCAGTTTGACACACGGCAATCTCAAGCTTTCAGATTTCAGAACTGGCACCAAACTATGTTTTTCTAGCTTTGCGTGCATGTTGGGTTAAGTTTATACATCATCGTGAGAACCAAATGCTCTACAAGGATAGAAAGATCTAGGTTTTTTTTTAAAACATTTGATTTGAAAACCCAAAAGAGCCTTGCTTTAGGAGACTTAGGTTAGGGTTAGGTGTGGGTGTTGGATTAATTAGCTGTAGTAATATTATGTGAATGTGTGTGTTTATGACTCTCCTTCAAGCACTAAAGTGTGTGTGTGTGTAATTCGTTTTGCCTTTTCCCATGTTTTGGCTGCCAGCCTGCGCTCATGTTATTAATAGGCATCCTAATCACATTTTATCCCCCCTGCCCTCATAATCAGGGACCATATGGCATCAGAAGCTGGAGGGAGGGTTTCACGGTGCAGTGTGGGGGTAGAAAATAAATAAATAATGTTATAAAATGCACTGTGTGCATGTGTTTCTGTTTAAAGTAATGGAATGATTTTCACTGATCAAACCGATTGCATATTTTCCTGCACGGCCGGAGCCAAGCAGCAGTCAGGTTACACACATTTCATAGCCGATCTGCCACAGTGTCCTGGCACGGAGGCAAGAACAGTACAATTCACCTTTTTAAGGAATATTTCATACCCACACTCTGTCAAAAGGGCAAAAGAATGGGCTACAAAAACTAGGTAACCACCCTATAAAGTTACAAAATGACTTTGGATCCAGGCCCTTGCTGTGTTTCGCCTAGACCAGCAATATTCTCTCAAAAGCCTGTACATTTATTACTAGAAGTTTTGGCTTTCAATTAAATCTTAAATCTTAAAATTAAATCTCATACAATTTGTGTAACTGTACATACCTCACACACATCCCACAATTATTACACATTTTTAACAGCAGAAACCCATGGTGTTAAAATATAAAAATAATATAAAGTGTGTAAGCGTATGCTCAATCAAGCCTTGTCAAATCAAATCAGCTCTAACAAACAAACTATAAACTATAACTGGTTCTGATATGATCTTGTGTGTAAATATAAGCTTGAATGTGTTGCTGAAATGGCCACTGATGCCAATAGTGATGTTAAAGAAACAAAAATGGCATATGCAGTATTCCACCTGACATTACTTGTAGGGGTTCTGACTACTTTAGTCAAACAAAAGCTGTCTGTTTACTTATTTGTCACATTTTAACTCCATTTTCCTGGTTATTTTCCTGAGAACACATGGTGTAGACATAAACATGCCCTGGATTGGACGTCAGAACAGGGAAGATTCTATTCAAGCCGTTTTTTGAGCACTAAAATCTGCGCTATAGAAGAAACAATTATTATTCCTATACAAACCACTGGATATTATCAAAGAGTAGACTATAGGCAGAGGTAAAAAACCATTTAGAACACTGTTATTTCTGTCATTTGTCATAGCTAAATTCCCCATATGTTATTGTGAATTCAGATTAAAGGGAATTTAAGTTTAAGGGGCTCCACGGTCTCAGACCCTGTTTCTATTTGCTTCTCCTGTGGGTTGCAACAGGCTATCAATGTATTTAGCAGCGAACGTCTTCTGATTCTCCTAGTGAAGTTAAAATGAGGCCAAAATGACAGTATTTATTTACCTTTACCTTTATTTACCTTTATTCTTTATTCTGTCCCTTGGTGCCATGGTTTAGGATGACTTATTAAAAAGACAAGAGATAAAACAAGAGATGTTGGACGTACATGGATGCCTTTAAATTGGCCACAACAAAACCAACATGGCTGCAAGGTTTAATTAGTGGAGAAGAATGCGTTGGAAAGAACAAAAGCTGGCCTCAGGCGCATGCCATGTGTGTGTGTGTAAGGAAGTTGGAAAGCATGTTCGTACCCATGTGCTATTCTAAAATAACCAAAATAACTACGCAGGCAATCCAGCAACACCTGTGTTTTTAATAAAGTCTCATTTTAACACACAAATCGTTAAAAAAAAGGAGTTTTAAAAAATGCCCAAGCTTTGTGTAGCTGATAATTAGAGCACACTAGAGGGCAGTGATGCCTAGACAAACAAGAAATCAGAGGCCAATACTGGTTTAAAACATCCTTGTTGACTTCCCCTTGGTTGGCTCGCTTTGGACGGATGGTTTCGTTACATTATCAGCTAAAGTTTGACCGAAGAAGGTTTCTTTACACCATAATTCAAATTTGATGTGCATTCAATTTGGTCTTGATTTGGGCATGTTCTTACACTTCTGGTTTTCTTCTTATGTTCCAACCTCCCAGAGGTGCCAGAAGATTGACTGTGCCCTCTCAATTGCCCCAGGTGTTACATTCAGATCTGATTGACTGTATCTGAGGGAGGTGGGTCATCTCCAGATATGGGGAATGGATTACCTCTAATTATACATACAATTTGAATTCCCTGAGTAAGTGCAGGCTGTTCAAGCCATGAAGTGAAGACTCTTTCCGCTTCTCGGATGTCCAACATAGCAGTGTGCCACGGTTATCCAGGCCTATCCAGGCCATTTGTCGTTCCCTTCTGTTAAAACTTCGTCAGCATTGCATGTTGTATGTGCAGAACTTTCTTTCCAAGGGAGAGTAGCTATAGTAGCCTTTTCTCCATTTGTACACAGTCTCTCTTGTTTCTCTACCGTTGATTGATGAACACCAAGGTCTCATCTCATTAACTCAAACAGCTGACTTGTGGAGAAGTGGTTTGCTCCCCTGATCTCCAGATCTAATGGTGTGTTAACCATAAACAGCTGAAAGCACTTGTATTGTGTTGTGTAGATGTGAGTGTGTGTGGTGTTTGCAAGGCCAACTTAAACATACTACTCTCATTTTAAGAGAGATGCTGAAAGGCGGAGATAAATAATTACATCATCCATCACGCAAAGTGTGTGTACGCACAGAAGCGTTTGAAGCCCACGTGCAGAAGCAGAACTTAATGTAACACACACATACACTTCCAGAAATTCACGACCACCCACGTCACTTCATGGCCAATGTTCTCTCCAATAAGTCCCTGTGTCAGCATTCGCTGGTGCTTTTGGAGCCACAATCTCAATCTGCTATCAATTCCACTGGTTCTCTAATGCTATAATTCACTGCCTAAATGGGACGGAGAGACGAGCTGGCAACACCTCGCAAACTCAACATGATGCGCGGTCAAACAACCAGAAATCAACATTAGGTTCAGGGCTAGCAGAGTGGGGCTGGGTCACTAATATGTTTTAGGAGTTAAACAGATTAGGCTTGGTAGCGAGTCACAGTCACTTCACTAATTATAGTATAGTATATATAAAATAATAATAATAATAACAGTAAATAATCCTATATGCATTATTTTCCCAATGTCTCTGAATTGGATAGAACATTGACATAAAATGAATAGATGAAAAATAATAATAATAATAATATGATTTACTCATTTATTATTTTCACTGTGACTCTGAAATTGATAGAAAATTATGACATAAAATGAATAGATGAATAATATTAATATTAATTATAATAATAATAATAACGATAACAGCAAATAAGTTTATTTATTTATTAATTATTTCCACCGTGACTCTGAAATGGATAGAATGTTATGACATAAAATGAATAGATGAATAATATTAATGATAATAACATTCATGAAAATAATAATAACAATAACAATAACAATAATAATAATAATAATTACAGTAAATAAGTTTATTTACTCATTTATTTCCACCATGACTCTGAAATGGATAAAATATTATGATATAAAATGAATGGATGAATAATAATAATAATAATAATAGTAGTAGTAAATAATCTTATTTACTCATTTATTATTTACACAGTGACTTTTAAATGGATATCACATTATGACGTTAAATTAATGGATTAAAAAATATACTTGGCACTCGGATGGTGGTATAATATGGCAGTAAATAGTTGCAGCATTGCAGCAACTGATTGGGCCATTGATCTTCTTTGGTCTTCAAATTGTTCTTGGAAAGCTTTTAGATGTGTTTGTGTTATTATCCTGCTGCAATATAAATAATTTTTGTGTATGTACGTATGTACAGAAATAAGAAAAACTAGGGACCAGAAACAGAATGGTGTCCTGTACGGTTCATTTTCATGGTTCCTTATTTTTCTTAATGAAACAGTTTTAAAGCTTTAGAAAAACCTATGATAAAACACATTAATGAAAACACTTGAATTATTTAAAAGTTCTATATCCTTTCTATATCTTTATCTATATCTCTTCATTAAACGATTATAAGACTTGTTTATTCAGCTCAAATCATTATAAATAGTCAAGTAAAATAAAAAGATATAAATATCAAGAACAGTAAAAGTAAAATAAAGAAAAGTAAATAAAGACATAACAAAGATTTTGAAATGGATCCTCATGGGGCACTAGTATCTATAATAAAACTATAATTTTGAATATGATTAATACTACAGTCCACAACACCTTTAAAGTAATGGAATTAAAAATTGCTTTCAACCTGTTTAAAGTTTTATGCCCCGCCCACATGCCACAGATTGCCAGTTTATATATTTACATCACCTCTGTTCTTGCTGTGTATTAATATTACATACATATGTAGACAGGAAAAGGTAAAGGGGTTTGGGGGGGGGGGGGTTTGGAAGGAAGAAGTCCTGTTCTGTCACTTGTGCTCCATTGACTTTCATACGTTTCACACATTTTGAACTATATAGTGCTCAGAATAATATCAACAGTAGTAATAGTAGTGAACCAATTTGCCATATTATTTATGTCTGTTTTTTGAGACACAGCCAAAATGGGTGTTCTGGTTTATATTAAGCATTTGCCACTCTGAATAGAAATGTCTGTCAAATACTTATATATAAATGAATGCTGACAAGTTTGACTTAAATAAATCACTGACAAAATAACTTTAAATAGAGACTAACACTGAATCTGTGTTCATAGCTGTTAGCATAAACCAGTTGTCTTTTTAGTCAGAAACAAGAATATGAGGTTAAGGGTAATGTTGCTAAACCTTTATTTATTATTCTATACATATCATTTATACAGGTTGAGTCAAAATGCAACGGACTGCCTGTTATTTCAGAAACAAATGGGATAATGACATATCTGAACAGCCCAGTAAGTAATGAGTGATGAGTTGAGGCTATGTCGGGAACATGGCTGCCATCTAGAAAGCCGCCATATTGGATCAAGGGAAACTATTTCCAATGGGAAGCATATTAAAGAAGACTGGAATTGTCTTAGAAATCGATGGCCACAATCAGATTTGCAATTTCCCATGTGGTTTAAACATTAACAACACAGGAAGTTCAACACATTTGTTGTTCGTTACAGGTAACTGAAGATGCAACTGACGAGTCTGAATTCCAGGGAACGCAGCTGCCGTATCATAGCAACAGACTTCAACAACCGACTCCCAGAAAGATCACCAATTTCACACAGCACTGTTACCTCTTTCACAGCCGAATTACTTTCATAGCCGAATTGCTTTGCTAGGAAGAAGTCCTGTTTTGTCACTTGTGCTCCATTGACTTTTCATACATTTCACACATTTTGAACTATTCTGTTTTACCATGAACTTCAATTAGTTTCACTTTTAATACCCCTTTTCAACAATAAGCTGTTTATTATTTTACCTTTTTACATAACAGCTATGTGACTTGTATCTTTGGTTTGATCTGGCTAAAATTTCAAATGTGTGCTATTTTGGCCCAGTATCCCTGACATAACAGAATAGCAAAATAAAAACTTCTCCCCGGTAGCAGCAGCAGCACAGTCTTTGATTTTTACGATTCGGCTAGTGTCCAACGCAGCCATTAGTCATCCAGAAGTCGATGCTGAGCTACAATTTAGCCTGACGTTCATTAGTTTCGATGTAATTCAGATGTAACAAGCATCTCGATGCAGGACTATTTCACACCCTCGACATTCCAGAGCGAAGCATGACAAAGCCCAGTGGTGAACACAATCAACGTTGCTACGTGACGCAAATAACTTCACCCGCTGGAAATGATCAACTGTACATCCAGAGCTCGTTCTCAGGCCTCAAACATCGTTGCTTCAAGCTTTTCGTCACTCGGCGTAATTACAGCACGTCTCGGATCTCCGGCTCGTTTTTGATGTGTCTCTGGTTTGCGTCCCCTAGACAGAAGGGCCCTAAGGGACATTTCACGCCTTCAAGCGCTAAAGCACACTTTGACCCCGTGTGTCACCCACTGACAGAAGTGTGTGAGTGTGTGTGTGTGTGTGTGTGTGTGTGTGTTTGTGCGGGGGGTGGGGTGGCGAGGGGGGCGATGAAATGCCTTGGAGAGATGAAGTGAGCGAATAGGAATGGTGAGAGAGATGTTACAAAGCGCAGACACTCAAATAAATCAGCGGTAAGGGAAAGATCCAGTGGATGACTGGATTAGCTGGAGTGTTATATTTCTAATTGATAGTTCCTAAACCTGTATGGAAGATGTGAAGTGTTTGAGTTTTATGGTTAAATGGAAAATATAGGAAGTCCGGTATGAGATAATGGGACAGTTGAACTAAAAAAACACACTGTGTAGTCAACACACATTATGCCTCTGTTGACTGCTTTTTTACTTTTCCAGAAAATCTGCAAGGCTCATATAGCTAACAGCTAAAGCTAGAAGCCTGTGCTAAAAACTGCAGTAGCCCCACGTTGATGGCAGAACCAAATTTCTACCCACAAAATCTGTCTTGTATGAAGCCAAGGCTGTACGATTTTTCGTTTGGAGAAATCAAATGCCAATAAGTTAGGGTTTCTTGATGAAGAGTGAAAAGAGCAAAAAGTGCAGAACTTTTGAATGGCAAAATATTGTACTTAAAAGGAAATTACAATGCATTAGTAAAATACAGCTAAAAAGAAATGAAATAACAGATCGGTATGAGGCTATTTCATGGCTTTACTTGCTGTAAAGACTTACTGTGCTTGAGCAGATCGATTTAATCGATCAAAACTGATCGTTTTCCTGCAGTACATTCCCATGCATTTCCATTACATTTTGTCGTGCCTGGTTACCATGGTTACCAAAAATAAGCCTAGCTTGCACTACATTTGCGGCAACACCAATATACGCCCCCTCCCTGTTGTTTTAGGCCAGCCTACATGATCTGTGGTACAATACACTTAAAATGGCTCTTGAGTTGTATTTGAGTGAAGCATTTTTTTCCTTCAAGGAGTAAAAGGTTTCTTGATACCATTTAAAAAGGACCCAATTTCTTTTGGGAGAGAGCTACCTAGAAGCTACATCACCCTACACTGCTCCCTTGTGACCCTTTTTCTCTTTCCACAACTGGCTCCTGACTGTGCCTGCATTATTTTATGTTGTTGGTTTGCTCCTGTTCCTGGTTCCATTTGTGCCTGTTCATGATTTGTTTCAAGTATGTTACCTTAGCTTCTTGTATTGTACATTCCTGTGTAGTTTTTAGCCCTGTGTAGTAGTGTGTTTGTAGCTGTGTGTCTTAGCCTAGGCTGTTTACTTCTCTTTCTTTGCTGTCTTAGCCTAGCCTTTTTACTTCACTTTCTTTGCTGTGTCTTAGCCTAGCCTGTTTACTTCTCTTTCTTTGCTGTGTCTTAGCCTAGCCTGTTGTACTTTGTCAGTTTTTACTGTGTCATAGCCTGTTGTTCTCTTTCTCTGTTTTCACTGTGTATTAGCCTAGCTTGTTGGGCAGTCAGTTTTCACTGTGCTGTCCCATGTCATGTCTGTGCATCTGAATTTGTCTTTCACTTCTATACAGTACTTGCTTGTATTTGCAGCAGGTTGTTTCATAAAGCTACAAAACTTGCACTTATTTATCTCTCTTTTCTTGTCCCTGTCTGCAATGACATCACCATCAAACCTGATATAGAGGTAGCTACTGATCATACATTCATAGTAATTTTTGGAACTTGGAACCTTGCAATGGGGAATTCATTCGATTTAATTTAATTGAAAGCATTGAGCAGATGTTAGGAGGCTCAACAGATGCAATCTTATTTGCTAAAACCAAGCAATTGAGAGTTGTGTCATTCTCATGGCCCAGCAATGGCAGCCTGGCCATGTTGGGACTTAAATTCTCAACCCTCTGGTCACTAGTTCAGTAACGTAATCATGACATCACCACTGCCCATTCTTAACAGATTCTATGGCTTGCATTGCAATGGTTGCCATTGCTAAACAGCCATAAGATAGAAAAGACAGATGTCTAAGCTCACCATGTGAAATGCTAAGTGGTATAAAGTACTGTTCTATGGTTTTGAAACCAGGGAAATGCTTCTGACCCAACTGCATGGTGAAAACTGCAAATTTTGGTGTTCCGAGTGGCATTGTGGCACAGTGGTTAGTGCTGTTGACTCACAACACACAAAAAACACGGCTATCAGTCCCAGCCTGGCTGCTGTCTATGGAGTATATATGTTCTCCCCATGTTTTTCATTGGTCCTCTAGGCACTCCACTCTTCCTCCCACGAAAGACTTTCCATTGACTGTTTCCAAAGTCTTCCAGTGTGTGTTCATGTGTCACGCAATGGATCCATACTTTGTACTGCTGGTTCACACACCCTATGTGACCCTGAATTGGATTAAGTAGGTAGTGAGTGAGTGAGGGTTGGGTCCTTTATTTGGAGAGAAGGTAAATCTTAATGCTGCTAGATATAATGACATGCTGTAGATTACAATGCCCCCACCCATAGTAAGCACCATAAAGAAATGATTTGCTCTGGAAGAAGTTGACTGGCCTGTACAGAGCCCTGACCTCAGCCCAATCCAACACATTTGGGGTAAACTGGAACATTGGCTAAAAGCCAGGCTCCATCACCCAACATCACTTCACAAAATAAAACTTGTGACTAAATGGAAGTGCTTTGCACTGTTCCAAAATGCAATGGGAAGCTTTCCAAGAACAGTGGAAGCTGTTAATGTCAATGGTTTTGGAGCGAAAGTTTTAACAAGCACACATGGATATGAGTATTAGGTGCCCAAATAGTTTCTTATCTTTGTATTCGTATCTACATGCACAGTAACACAAATGCACACTGTCACATTACAAATGAATTAATGCAATCATTGTGTTTATCTCCTGGTCTGTATCTCGTGTTCAAAATGAACAGTTGGAACTTGGTGTATCAGTACATTTGGCTTGGCCTTTCTCTTGGAAATGACTTTTGGTGTGGGAGGTGTGTGAAGAAATGCTGAAGTTGCTGGGAGAGCATCATGGTGTGTGGTTTAAAGAACAAAAACACTCTAGAGCAGCAATGATATGATAAAAACCAGACCACATTATACTATCACATAGGCAGTGTCTATAGAAAAACCCCATACCTCTTTTGAAACAGTCACCTTTTTGTCTTGGTGCATGAAAGCAAACCCAATCAAAAATCTTCTTCCAGCTTTGTTTAGGCATTTTGCCTTAACCTTAACCAAAAAAGGTGACCGTTCTGAAGATGTATATTACATAAATATAAACTCTAGAGAAACAGAGAGAGAACAACAGGCTACTGACCAGTGATTTATTTTACCAGTGATTTGTACTGAAAAGGATTGCCACTGATCAATGTTTCTCTGCATAAAATGTTAGGCCCCTTTACTCAGTTCTGTAATGGGTAGGACTCCCTGCAGGACCAAACTGTACAGCAACAAATGAGCTATTGTCTCTGACTTTACATCTACAAAATGTATCTAATAAAGTGGACAGTAAGTAAACACACTCCTGCAGTGGTTCAGAAACCACCAAAGAATGCCTTATCTGTGGTGATACTGAGCACTAG
>JAUZST010009002.1:0-13234 GCA_034779995.1 Parotocinclus haroldoi
TATATATACCAAAACACAAGCTGCAGACACAGCTCAGTTCTTCTTTTGCATCTCCGTTCTCACTTTGTCTTTCATCTCGGTTTTCTGTTTTTTAACCTGACTGACCCCTCCCCCCAAGCTGCTAACAGACTAGGCTAGGCTGTGATGTGTGTTAGTGCTCAGTATTGCTTCTAGCAGTGAACAATATTATAGAATTTGCTGTCTATTTAAGTAGTACAGCTATGTTTCAGCTATGCTGTACAGGAATAAACTGCATAAATCGGTATACTGCCCAGAACTGATGGCAAGTACCACTAAATTCTTGAGGAAACTCTGTGGGCCTAGACAGGTGAAGATGAACAGGTAGTTCCCCTTCGAGCATGACACGTTCCAACACTAAACACACCACCAACAAGCCTCCAAAAAACAACCAAATAAGCAAAACAAAAATTGATGCTTAAGGATAGGAAATGGTAAAAGTGTCCTTGAATGGGCAAGTCAAAGCTCTGACCTAAATTTTGTAGTGGACTTGACAAGAGCTATCTGGAGCTATACATTTTCTCAGTTTTTAGAATGTAGCTTTTTTTTCTTGTTACTTGTTGTCACTTGTTACAAAAATGAGTAAATAAAAATAAAAAGAGATTACCTTCAATGGCTTTTAACATGTATTACAAAAAGTGACATTTCAAATGAAATGTGAACTCATTTCATGATTTTCTATAGATGTATGTGGTGGGAATAGTCATGTCCTGACCTTAATCCAGTAGAAATGTTGTGGAGGCAGTCCATAGGAGGAAACCAACCAACGCAAGTGTTGAAGCTGTCCTGTATGGGGGCTGGGCTAAAGTTTCTTAAAGTCAATGTGCAAGACTGACCAGCAGTTATTGGAAGTTGCTGTTATTGTTGCACAAGGGTATCACAACAAATACTGAAAGCAATGTTCGCATACCATTGTCAATCATAGATATGTAATATTGGTTAATTTTCCTTAATAAGTAAATGGTCAAGTATAAAATTTTGTTTAATTTGGTAATTTTGTGATGATGTTTTAGCACCAATTTATATTATAGTGAATTTAAAGTGGTGGGAGGGGGAGTTCACAACCTTTCAACCACAAGTATAGATACAAACTAGCATGAATAAATTGGGGATATCATATAGACTGACCATTCTGGCTGAATTCCAGATATAAGTGTGACTGCAGCGGAACAGGATTTGGTGGGCAAATATGTGAGGAGGATATTCTAGAATGTGCATCTAACCCGTGCAAGCATGGAGCCACGTGTCATGAAGGTGTTAATCAATACACTTGTCAGTGTTGGACAGGTAATCTTTGTTTGTGTATGTTTTTAACATTTACTATTACTGACATAATTTGTGATATGCTGAAAGCTGTACTTTGTTACAGTGATATTTAACAATTGCAGTAAACTGTTGAATAAGGTTATATTTTTCCAGTGATAGCAGTATCCGTTTACAAATAGATATCAAGGCAAATGAACATGTAGGTAATTGATGTATGTATTTGTAATATTGTTCTGTAAAACGTTCTGTTGGTTTAGCTTACTACAGTATTTAACAATATTTAATATTTTAACAACCGTTTAGTTGAAAAATCATCCAATTGAGCTCTCACAGGTTTTTGATATACATATACATTGATATACATACAAGCAGTATATGCATACTTTGCACTTAGCTGCTGAGTTGTTAAGCTGATGTTTTTCAAATGCATTATGATGAGTCAGCAGTCATCACAGTTAAGCCAGTGCCCAGTGCTCTCCAGCAACAAAAAAGCTGATTATTGACTATTGATATTGGTATATTCAAATGGTAAGCTTTGATTAGGGCAAACTAGGGCTTACCTATACACCCCTATAGGTAAGCCCCTAGGATGATTAAACATATGACTTATATGGCCCCGGTAATTAAATACCATAAAATTATTTTTGAATCAAAGCAGCAAAGTTCTTTGAAGAGGCATTTCACACGAGGTGGAGATCAGACAAATGCACAATCAGTGTAATTTGCAGTACTAGCATAAATTCACTACTCAGATAATGAGGAAATAGACTGCAATCAAATGTGCATCTGGTCTGTTTGATGCATTCAGGTTTAATAACTTTGATGAATTTTTAGGACATTCGACAACAGACAATTACTTTCTTCGTTAATGTTTTATTTATTTTCACACAAGCAAATAACAAATAAACATTCATTATATCCCTAGCCAGAGAACAAACTGCTATTGGTAAAACCCTACTGAACCAAGAGGTGATGGTACCAGCTATTTTAAATCTAAATGTGTTAGCAGACACAAGCTTTTCTCAAAACCAGAGCTTTACTAAGCGCAAATTAACTTCTCAATTAACGTTTAAATCTCTTATTTAAACTGTAACAAAATCCTCTCACATGATTGGCCTACTGCAAATAACTTTACTTATATTTATTTGATCTGGACTTTTTCAGTCAGTGGATGGGTAGATGAGTCATGCAAGGTCTAATCCTAATATAGGCTTTGAATGACATGACAAAAAATGGCTGCTATGAGGAAAAAAATTATGCTAGTTTCCTAATGTGGAGCTTGTTAGTCATGTTTAATTATTCTAGGGGCTTACCTCTAGAAGCCTAGCCCCAATTCATAAATCTCTGTTATAATTTAATATTAATAATCAGGAATATGTCAAACATACTTCATAAAATCAAGAGACCAAGCTACGCAGCTATGTCTCCAATACCTAAATACTGCAATGTTTAAATGAAACTCGATTTTTCACTAGGCTTTACATGTTTATAATAGAAATTTCACAATTTCATTCAGTTAATTCTTCAGGAGCATCCTGTCACACAGACGCCTTGTTACGTAGTAAAGTGATGCAGAACAATACGTTTCAGTTAGAGCGAAAGTTTCAGGAACAAATAAGGAAGCAGCGCCTCCCCGAGGTCCTAGTTGTGAATTACGAGACAAATGGCACAGTTGAACATATAAAAATTGGAGTGGGCGCAACAGAACAAGTTCCAAATAAATCAATGCAGAATTTAATTAATAATTTGTAATGAGCACTGTTATTCTTTGTTGTATCTTTAAAAAAAAAAAAAAACTTGTGTTAGAACACATTGCTGTTTTAAAATGTTACACCCAGTGTGTAAGTGAAATGGCTTTCTGCTGCTGCAGGTTATGAGGGGGTGAACTGTGAGGTAGATATTGATGAGTGTGAGGCTCTTCCATGCGAGAATGGAGGACAGTGTTTCCAACGTTCAGACAAAAGCCATTATGGAGTCCTGGCTCAGCTGGATGCAGTCTTCATATTTCAGAATGCTGCTGGCTTTCTCTGCCAGTGCTTATCTGGATATACAGGTGATATTTATTTAATATTAATATAGCCAGATTATCTCAATTTGGAATACAACCATATCATGTTTGTTGTAGTTCTACATAATGATTAATAATATAATGTCTTTCATAGGAGAGAACTGTTCAGTTAACATTAATGAGTGTGAATCCATGCCATGCCAAAATGGAGGACGATGTGAGGACTTAATTAGTGCTTATCAGTGTGATTGCCCACTGGGATTCACAGGTAAGTCCTGTAATAGCACTTCATGTGCCATGTCATAGTTATATACTTTTACAAACTACAATAGTGTTTATTTAGAACACGCATTGAGCATTTAACCTCCCATAACATGCCTGGTTTAAGAAAGTAAATAATGAATTCTTTATTGAATGTTATGATCTAACTATGTTTACAATGACTGCACATTTCAGGATAAACCAGATAACAGAGTGTTATCTACTGAAAAAAATGATATCTTGATATTTTCTGGCATGTTTTCTGTAATAATAAGTAGACGATATTCCTAAGGTATTTAAAAGTTGTTTGAACCCATTTTACTCAAATGCATGAATTGGTATTTTTTGTGCTTGTACCTTCGCTGGCAAAGGGACAGTTGACACATGAAATTTGTTGTAATATTCAAATTCTTTGAGTGGGTATTGTCTGCATGTATTTGATTCCGAGCTCCTATTAATTTAAATTCCAACGCTATGAAAAAAGGTGTAAAGGTGTAAAATGGTTTATGGTGAATATCTTTTTATTTGATACAAATCTTTCAACTGTGTGATTCATGAGTTTTAACCTTTTTGTACTGAATATGCTAGCACTGTCTGTGGAGCTGGCTAATACAGCATTTTTGAAAGTGGAGCCAAACTTTGTTCCATAAATCCTATAGTGAAGCATGCCCAAAAGTAGGACCATGTTTAATAAATATAATAAGAATATATATACTGGTCAAAAAGTATTCGGTTGATTCTACTTCAAATCAAAATTATATCTGCCAATTTTACTCACAGTTACCCTGCCTAGACCCCTGGTCCTTCATATTGTAACTTCCTGTACAATACATTTACCTGTGAAGGAATATTTTCTTTTACAATAAGCTGATTTTACTAATATAGTGGCCTCCTTGTGCAAGAAGATAATGCCGAGTCTGATGACATCACAGAATAGCATTGATATTATTGAAATACATGTACTCTCCTTGTCATGATATTGGCCTCACGTGGTGGCTGAGAAAAGGGCTGGTAAATGTAGAGTGGAAAATGTAATGTCTCAGAAATAATTTCGTTTTTTCACTTTCTATACATCATTCATTGATTCAATTCCATGTGATCAGGGTGTACCTGTGTTTAGAAACAAACACGCTTGAAAGGGAATTACATATTCCCCTACAGCGCATAATATAGTTATGGTTGAGGAATGGTTGAGGAATTTCAGTTCCTAAAGGCCAAGTGCGTAATGAACAATACTTTGGAAAACCTTTGTCAAGCACTACTATTCACAAATGCCACTATGCGGTGTAAGAAAGAAGCCTTTGTTAACCTCGTGCAGAAGTGACATCACCTTATCTGTCCTTAGATGCATCCTAGATGGACCATCCAGAAAGTCCAAAAGCCAGGGTTTGTCATGGTATGGGGTTGGGTTAATGCGCTTGGCAAATGTCATTTACTGTGATTACTGCCAATTTTGTGATGGCGGCATTACTATAGAAATGTACATTAAGATTATAGTGCAGCCCTGCAAGACAACTATTACAGGGATGCCTATACATTTTTCAGAAAGACATTTAAAAACTACTGGCTTTTCGTCCTGTAGTCCTGACCTGTCCCTAATAGAGAATGTGTGGAGAATGGACAACGATGACTCTGTGTTATTGCATCGGACAAAATAAATGAAAATATGCACATATGCATATTGTCTTGTTCCTCCCAAGGTTTCTTTCTTTATCACATTCAGAGTGTTCCTATGTGGAAATGAATAAATAAATGCAAATAAATATATATTAAAATAATAAATACATAAACAAATAAATTAATAAATGTAAAAATACAGAAAATTCCAAATACATGTTAATATGTGGAAGTGCCTAAATAAATAAAAAACATTTATTTATAGTGTGCCATTTTTCATGACAAAATTGTATTATTTATTTATAAATGTATTTATTTATACTTTTTGGTCCTCCATACTTGACACGACCAAATAGGCATATCTTGGTGTTATCAGACCACAGAGCATGGTTCCAGTAATCCATGTCCTTAGTCCGTTTGCCTTCAGCAAACTGTGACCTTTCTTGTGCATCATTTTTTTAAGAGGCTTCCTTCGGGGATGACAGCCATGCAGACCAATATGTGCGTTGTGTGGTCTAAACACTGACAGGCTCCCACTCCTTTAACCTCTGCAGCAATGCTGGCAGCACTCCTATATCTATTCTCAAAAGCCAACCTCTGGATATGCATTAAACTTTGGTTGTCCATGGTGAGGCTTGTTCTGAGTGGATCTATCTATCTATCTATCTATCTATCTATCTATCTGTCTGTCTGTCTGTCTGTCTGTCTGTCTGTCTGTCGGTCTGTATGTCTGTCTGTCACTCTCTCTCTCACTCTCTCTCTCTCTCTCTCGCGCTCTCTCTCTCTTTCTCTCTCTCTGTCTCTCTCTCTGTCTCTCTCTCTCTCTCTCTCTCTCTCTCTCTCTCTCTCTCTCTCTCTCTCTCTCTCTGTCTCTCTCTCTGTCTCTCTCTCTGTCTCTCTCTCTCTCTCTCTCTCTCTCTCTCTCTCTCTCTATATATATATATATATATATGTATATATATACTGTCTATACATCTTTATTGTATATCTACCTACCTACCCACCCATCCATCCATCAATCCATCAAATTTAACGTACCTGCTCATCATTAACACACGAGACCATGTAACACTAACAAGTCACATGATACTTGGGAGGGAAAATGGCTAATTGGGCACAATTTGGCCATTTTTACTTCGTGGGTGTGTTGACTTTTGTTGCCAGTGGTTTAGAAAGTGAACATCATAAAACACAGTGAATATAAAACATGTAAGGCGTTACAATACAGACAAAACAGGTGCTATATACAGAGGCTACTTAGCAGTGCTAATAAACAAGAAGCCGACAACCAGCTAAAACAATTAAAACAATGATACAGAGACAATACTAACGGGAACATAAACTACCAATTACAGCAAATAACCACAGTGCTAATCAAGTATGCAGCTAACAAACAACACAATGTCATAAGAAGCTAAACAATTAACGTCATGCTAGCATGTTTATACACACAGAGAAGCTAAACAATGAGACAGAACTAATCTTTTAATACAAGATGATGAACAAGACTAAAATCAACACCCAGAAACAGGCTGGAATCCACTAACCAAACGGAGAAAGAGACAAATCAGGCAGGGAGACAAGCACAGAGGTGTCAGGATCTAACAGGTAAGTGGAAAGAGCCAGATAGGGAAGTGAACAAAAAGGAAGTATTTCTAGAAAAGTTATGGCAGTGGTGGGATCAGCTCCATCTGTTTGTGGAGAGAGAAAAAGGGGCCGAGGGAGCTATGTCAGAGTGATGTGACTCTCCAGCATGTCTCATGCAAGTTTTTCCACATTGATGCACGTTCCAGCTGCCAAAGGGACATTTACATGCATATGTTTAGTCCAACAGGGATGGATGAAGACCTGGGGCAAAGGAAACTGGGGTAGAAAAACCCTCTACTGTTTTAAAATAAAAATAATAGTAATAATTGGTGGAAAATACTATATAACACTCTTAGTCATTAGTCTCAATACCTAAATTTTGAAAGAAATGATTACTTCTGATGACTAATTAACATGCAATATTGTAAAGAGAGTATATTCAACAGTTATCTAAGCAGCACTACCAAATTTTGTTCAGTTCTTTTTTTATCATGCACTTGTACACTTTGCCTCATCATTTCCATTAGGAGGAATGTCTGATAAAGTCTATTCCATTATTTTATTAACTAAAGTGTGTTAGATGATATAATGGACTGCTGAGGGAGGAATATAAAATCCCTTTCAGTAATTTCACATTTGCTGACAAACTAGCCATCTTCTGACCACCTTTGCTCCTCAAAGACTTGTGGATACTGCCTTTGTACCAAATTGTGATTACAGTAGCATTTGACATCACAGGTCATCATCTGTTTGAAATAACATTTAGGAAATATTAATATTTTGTTTTACTAGCTCAGAATTTCCCCCATATCAACTGTTTTTTTTTGTGTTGAAGCCTAAAATTGCACTAGTCTAGGGCCAAATTGGTTCAGACATGGAAAGAATTGAACTTAACTGAGGTCCTGAAAGTAAAAATTAATTTTCATGATAAAAATTGGGGTGCGTAGATACAGTGGGGCAAAAAAGTCAGCCACTGATTGTGCAAGTTATCCTACTTAGAAAAATGAAAGAGGTCTGTAATTTTCTTTATAGGTACACTTCAACTATGAGAGACAAAATGAGGACATTGTAGGGTTTTTAAAGAATTAATTCATAAATTATGGTGAAAAATAAGTATTTGGTCAGCCACAAACAAGCAAGATTTTTGGCTCTTACAGACCTGTAATTTCTTCTTTAATCAGCTCTGTCCTACACTCGTTACCTGTATTAATGGCACCTGTTTGACCTTGTTATCTGTATAAAAGACACCTGTCCAAAACCTCAAACAGTCAGACTCCAAACTCAACCATGGCCAAGACCAAAGAGATGTCAAAGGACAACAGGAAAAACATTGTAGACCTGCACCAGACTGGGAAGAGTGAATCTACAGGTTGGTGTGACTAAATCAACTGTGGGAGCAAATCTCCCTCAATCTGGGGCCCCATGCAAGATCTCATTCCTTGGGATCAAAATGATCATGAGAATGATGAGCAAAAATCCCAGAACCACACAGAGGGAACCTGATAAATAACCTGCAGAAAGCTGGGATCAAAGTAACAAAGGCCACTATCAGTGACACACTACGCTGAGAGGAACTTGTCCTGCAGTGCCAGGCGTGTCCCCCTGCTTAAGCCAGTACATGTCCAGGGTCGTCAAGTTTGCCAGATAGCATATGGATGATCCAGAAGAGGATTGGGAGAATATCATGTGGTCAGATGAAACTGCATCCCAAGAACACCATACCTACTGTATGCTTTGGGGATGTTTTTCTGCAAAGGGGACAAGATGACTGATGACTGTGTTATAGGAAGAATGAATGGGGTCATGTATCATGAGATTTTAAGCCAGAACCTCCTTCCATTAGTGAGAGCATTGAAGATAGAACGTGGCTGGGTCTTCCAGCATAACAACAATCCCAAACACACCACTCAGGCAACAAAAGAGTGGCTCTGTAAAAAGCATTTCAAGGTCCTGGAGTGGCCTAGTGAGTCTCCAAACCTCAACCCCATAGAAGATTTGTGGAGGGAGTTAAAAGTCCGTGATGCCCAGCGAGAGCCCCAAAATATCACTGCTCTAGAGGAAATCTGCATAGAGGAATGGGCCAAAATACCAGCTACAGTGTGTGCAAACCTTGTGAAAACTTGCAGGAAACATTTGACCTCTGTCATTGCCAACAAAGGTTTTGTTGCAAAGTTGAACTTCTGTTACAGACCAAATACTTATTTTCCACCATAATGTACAAATAAATTCTTTGAAAATCATACCAAGTGATTTCCTGGGTTATTTTTTCTCATTTTGCCTCTCACAGTTGAAGTGTACCCACAATTAAAATTACAGACCTCTCTCATCTTTATAAGTAGGAGAGCTTGCACAATCAGTGACACAAACAGTTACTAAATACTTTTTGCCCACCCTTTGATACAACTCTAGTCAGAGATTGCATCATTAGTATTGTATCATCACTGAATGATCAATAAAAGCTAGATTATGCAATCCTAATTAAACTGTCAAGCAAGAGAAGAACCCTACAACCATTGCTTTTGTTTTTGTTGCTGGCTCTTGCTTTCTGGTAAAACAGCAGTGAGACATAGGTGGCAATTGCTATCCATGGTGCCTGTTGACCTGAATATACAGGCATTTATATTGTCAGCACTAACAGGAGCCAGCTGAGCCAGGAGATATAGGGAGGTGGACTAAGGGACAGCACAGGGAGGTAAAATGAATTATTGTCCCAGGCAGTGAAGCTTTGCTGTGGAGGAGTGGTAATGGACTCACCCAGTAATCATTCCTGGCTGCCTGGTACTGAGGGGAGGGGTGTGTGTGTGTGTGAGAGTGAGAGAGAGATAGGGAGAGAGAGAGAGAGAATATTTAAGGCAGAAGGAGCATGAGAATGCATATCTGAGAGAATCCTTGAGAAAAGAAAACGAAGAAGTGAGTGAGTTACTGACTGTAGCCTGTCATCTTTCAGTGTCACAAATTGTTGAAGAATGTCTCTATTGCTTAGATGTTTTGTAAAGATGATGGAATTGCAAGTGACACTGATTTGGTTTAAGTTGCTTCCTCTAACAGGTAACGTGTAGATGTATGTACTTTTGTGGGTTTCTGGTAAATGCTGCTTGTATTAGCAATGGGTGAAAGTAAAAACTCAGTTTTTATTGTATAGAATGTTTAGTGTATAACCATGTGTGCTTGAGAAAACTGCTGTCATATATTCATATTTGCAAGGTATTTTTTCAATTTTATTTTATCCCATAGGATTTTAGTGGGTTTGGGTTGGAAGATTTCTGAGAATTGCCTTAACATTTACATTTATGTCGTTTAGCTGACGCCTTTATCCAAAGCGACATACAATTAATACGGTCTTAAAGGCCTTCCTCAGAGACCCTACTGTAGCAGAGGTGGAATTTGAACCCTGGTCCTTTTGGTCCATAGTCCAGTACCTTAACCACTAGGCCACCATAGTCCGAGCTTTAAGACCATTATGGGGAATATACAGTGATTACGGAAAGTATTCAGACCACTTTAAATGTATCACTCTTTGTTTCACTGCAGTCATCTCAGTAATGTACACTCAGCATCCCATCTTGACAGAAAAAAACAGTTGTAGTAATTTTTGCACATTTATTAAGAAAGAAATCTGAAATATCACATGGTCATAAGTATTCAGACCCTTTGCTCAGTATTTAGTAGAAACACCCTTTTGAGCTAGTATAGTAGAGTCTTCTTGGGAATGATGCAACAAGTACTTCACACCTTGATTTGAGGATTCTCTGCCATTCTTTTTTGCTGATCCTCTCCAGTTTCATTTTCAGGTGTCTCCAGAGATGCTCCATTGGGTTAAGATCAGGGCTGTGGCTGGGCCAGTCAAGAATGGTCACAGAGTTGTTTCGAAACCACTCCTTTGTTATTTTAGCTATGAGCTTAGGGAGAAGACGAACCTTCGGCCCAGTATGAGGTCTTGAGCACTTTGGAAGAGGTTCCAGGATTTGTCAGTACTTGTAGTTTGTGAGTTAAATATGAGTGTCACAGCAAAGGGTCTGAATACTTATGACCATGTGATATTACAGATTTTCTTTTTTTAATAAATATACAAAAATGTCTACATGTCTGTTTTTCTCTGTCAAGATGGGATGCTGAGTGTACATTTATGAGAACTAAAATTAACTTATTTCATTTTTTTCTTTGGTACCGTTTTACCCTATGTAGAAACTTGCATATCTAAGTCACCTCATCGGAATCTGAATTTGGTATTTGGTAGACCCTTGTTGAAACGCTTATGAAAATGCCTAACAAAGTCCTAAATCTGCATCTATCTACCCTGTCGGAGTAAATCCAGGTTTCATCACTCCTAGTCTGCTTTGTTTAATTCTGTTGTGGTGAACTAGACTTCCCAAATAGTGAGCTAAAAACTTTCATGGATAATTAAACTTTTATAATTCTATTATAGGAGCTTCATTAACTTTATGGTTGGTTTTAATTTGACATTATTTTGTCAGCTTTTACATATACAGAATATGCACCCATATTTAGATTTTTATTTAGAAGAGCCACACAGATTTAGGTATTTAATATGTCAGTCTTCCTTATTTACCCACTACACCTGTTAACATCAACTTCCTGATGACTGAGAAAAAAAACTGTTGAACAAACTTTGTGAATAATCTCTCCAATATGCTATTCAAATGACTACTCTCTAGTTGTTGGTAATGTGTAGACATGTTGAGATAAGATGTTGAACAGTATGCAGTAGATGTGACTTATATAATTTTAAAGACTTCAATTCAATAAAAATTTATTTATATAGCGCCTTTTACATTGGTATATTGTCTCAAAGCAGCTTTACAATATTACATTATTTTAAAAGGCCAATCCCAAGTTGAGCAAGGCAAGGGCAACAGTGAAAAGGAAAAACTCCCTGAAAGTGGTAGAAACCTTGGGAGGACCAAGACTCAACAGGGGACTTATCCTCCATGGGTGACCTAGATGTTAATTAAATAAATAATTAAGTATATTAAATTATAGCAGAACTAGGTAAATAATCTAAATCAATAACAAATTAATAATAAAATCTTAATTAGTAATAAAATAAATACACTAAATTATTAAACAAAATAAATTATAAAATAAGTCCTCAGTGGGAGGTCCATAGAATCACATCATCTCCTAATGTCCAAACAATAGAGGGAGTTACTGCACTCTGGTGGGACTGGGTTCTGTTGATGGAACACACACTTCACTCAAATGCAAATGCAAAGAACACATTTTCTTACCTTGTAGATACTGTAACTGTAGCACCAGGGATACACAGATTCATAACCTTTCTCCTATCTGAAATAATGACATATAGGAATAAAGAGAAACTTGTACTAGGTGTCCTCAAAGCTAAACTACTGATCAGGTCAAGCCTGGATGAACGGTCCCATTTATGGTGCCAGTTTTTGGTGGAAAAGTGACTTAAATATCTAAGTCAATTAGACTGGACTGGATAATTAACTTTTTGAGAGAATTTGCCAGTTAACATGAACAAATTTGTCACTCACTGCAAAAAAAGAAGGTCAAACGACCTTAAATTAATTTTAAGTGAGTCATGTAGTCAGATAGGATAGATTTCTGCATGTAAGCACTGAGTGCAATCCTTGTGCCAGCACCACAAATCAAGCTGTACAAGTCAAATAGAATTTACATATAAAGCACTTTTTGCAATATAGCATTGTCTTAGATTGGCTTTATGAATACATTATTTTGGCTTTACCTTAGTTAAGTATTAGTGGAAAGAAAAAAAACTTCCCAAACAAAATCTAGGGAGAACCAACACTCAAATGTTAAACTAAGAATTGAAGTTACCAAGTAACTAATTATATAATATTAGTTTGAATTAACAGATGGTAAATGGTAGAATTTTAAAGAGAGAACTTAGAAAGGGCATGTGCATATTATGATAATATACAGGCTAAGAAATGAAATAACCAAAGTACAAAATAATGTGGTGTTATTTATATATACTTTTAAATATATAATTTTATGTATACAACTATAATTAAATAGAGACTAAAAACTACAACAAGTTAACAATAAGATTGTAGTACAAATAAATAAAATACTGAATTTAATAAATTAAGGAATGTGTGATTTAGTTAGTCTTTAAAACTGTGATAGTGCCCCCTCCCCACCACCATTCTTTAAACTTAAAGACAGACCTTTGTTGGGCACTACACATACACTGTGTTTAAGACTACACAAAGGCCTGTGTAAATAATTGTGTTGGTAATCTCAACATTCTACCTACAAACTGATGACTGGTATTAATAATGAGTGAACATTTACTCCAGAAGACAACATACAGACACGACCAGCCTTGCAGTGTACGTCGGTAGATTTAAGGATCAGCCTCACTTGCATGGTCAGTGTGTACAGTGCCTTCCGAAAGTATTCACCCCCTTGGATTTTTCCCTATTTTACTACATTACAACCTGTATGTATTTTTTTAAAAATCTGAAT
>JAUZST010009003.1:0-13234 GCA_034779995.1 Parotocinclus haroldoi
GTGTGTGTGTGTGTGTGTGTGTGTGTGTGTGTGTGTGTGTGTGTGTGTGTGTGTGTGTGTGTGTGTGTGTGATTCAGATTTCCATTTAGATATGTCAGTCTTGGCTCCTTATCAGTTACACAGAGACTTGTTGTTAAATGTTGATGTTAAACACTTGCCGACGAGATACACACCCTGGGAGATCACACACACACACACACACACACACACACACACACACACACTTAGCTCCCATTCTGTTGAAGTTTATATTCTGTAGTCGTGTGGTTGTATATCTTTATAACGTAACCTTTTTTCTCTTCAGGATCAAACATAAGCAACATGTTATGCTTTTTCCTTTCCTCTGTCACCCTTGGTTTGCTCAGTTAGAGCTGTAAATCTAAATATTTCTAAAGAAACAATGTTCCATTATAAAAAGAGATATAGAAATTAATCTGACTATACTGTTGCTTTTCTGTAGAGATAGCATTTTTTAAGTTAGGTAGAGTCAGATTTCAGCTGGGCTCCCCTGATTAGCATCAGTTATTGTTAATAGACTCTAACTTTGCTCCTGACCATTAAGTAACTTCATTTTCTCTTTTCTCTCCAAGCTTTATGTTCCCGTACCAGTCCCAGCACCACACAGTTAGATGTTCCGCCACTTCAGCATCACTCTACTGGTCTTCATCAACAGAAACCAGTCCCACCATGCCCAGGTCCATCAGAGTACAGTAACTCCCTCATTTAATTATCAAGAGCCTCCAAGGACCTCTCACTGAGGACTCAATATCTCAAATCGTTTACATTATTTAATTTAATTGTTATTATTTGCTTGATTTGACTTATAATACAAAATTACCGTTTTTCCTTATTAACATCTAGGTCACCCAAAGAGGATGGGTGCCTTTTTGAATTTTGGTCCTCACAAAGTTTCTTCCTTCTACAACGGGAGTTTTTTCCTTCCACTGTCACCCTAGGCTTGTTCAGCTTAGGTTTGGCCTTTTAAGATAATTTAATATTGTAATATTGTATTGTGCTACTTTGGAACGATTCTAACAAAGTGGAGCAGAGTAATTACAATTCATGCACTGGCTCTGAAACCTGAATCCAGGTAGAGACAGAGAGAGGTGTTTATTTTTGTATTATGATTATTTTAAATAATCGTTACTGCAGTATTATTAAATATACCGAGGTAAACTCGTGTTTAAATTCTTTATTTGAATTTGTTATTTTTTTTGCTTTCGTAACGTAAACACATCCCCGGCGCCATGACGTTGTGTGTACGTGTTTAGCTGTAACTCCTCCCACAGCACTGAGTGGAATCATGATGGCGGGTCTCGTAGGTCGCTCCGGCTCTCTCTCTCCGTACCTTCAGGCCGCTCACTCCGCTGTACCAGGCCCGCTCCGGGCTCTGGCTCCCGGGGTGGTCATGAAGACGGACCGTGTTCTGCTGGATGTGAAGAAGCCGTTCCTGTGCAAGGAGTCTTTGAGCGGAATGAGCCCTAAAAGCGGGACCTTAGTGTCCACCAGTCTGTGCGGTGAGTCCGGGCCGCATCCCAAATGCAGCCATGTTCACTCCACCTCCAAAAGAACTTGTCCACACTATGTAGTGCTCTTTAGAAGTGGGATTTAGCGATTTGTACTTCAGCCGTCCTAGCTAACGCTTCATGTCTTGTCTACTCAAGGACACTGTGTTTATTTTGATTTGG
The DNA here is from genome assembly GCA_034779995.1 of Parotocinclus haroldoi. Classification (NCBI taxonomy): domain Eukaryota; kingdom Metazoa; phylum Chordata; class Actinopteri; order Siluriformes; family Loricariidae; genus Parotocinclus; species Parotocinclus haroldoi. Next base: position 1,689 of record JAUZST010009003.1, read on the forward strand.
GCACGAGTATGTGTTAAAATTTGTTGGGGGTATTAGTTTATTTTGAGGTGTACTGATGTGTTTAACGTTCTGACCTCAAAAATGATGTAAGGAGTAATTAATGCACTTAGAGCTCGTGATGTAAGTTCGTATGCTAACGCTAAAGCTATTGTTAGCATGTCCTCTTGGACACTGCGTATGCGCAGTTGTTTCTCCGAGTTTATATTTATAATATTACAAACTAATAATAATGTGTTAGTTGTGTAAATAGCAAGTTTACTTTTTTATACCCAATCTATACAAACCCTTTTATAATGTGATTTTTATGTATTTGTTTTTATCCCTGTAGCTCCTGCTGGGGTGCGTTTTGCCCACACCGATATCCGAATCCCCGATTTCTCTGATTATCGCCGTCCTGAAGTGGTCGACCCGAAGAAGTCATCTCAGGAGAGCAGTGATACCCGGCGAGCCTTCTCGTACCTGATCACTGGCTCCACCGCTGTGGTCGGGGTGTACGCCGCCAAAACGGCCGTCACACAGTTCGTGTCGTCCATGAGCGCCTCGGCAGACGTCCTGGCCCTGTCCAAGATCGAGATCAAGCTGTCAGACATCCCAGAGGGGAAGAACATGACGTTTAAGTGGAGGGGGAAGCCGTTGTTCGTCAGACACCGTACCGAGAAGGAGATCACAGCTGAGGCCGAGGTGGATCTGTCCCAACTGCGCCACCCTGAGCATGACCGGGACCGTGTCCAAAAACCGTCCTGGGTCATCGTCATAGGGGTCTGCACTCACCTGGGCTGCGTTCCCATCGCCAACGCAGGAGACTTCGGGGGATACTACTGCCCCTGTCACGGCTCTCACTACGACGCCTCGGGTCGAATCCGCAAAGGTCCCGCCCCCTTAAACCTAGAAGTTCCTTATTATGAGTTCCCTGATGATGAGACCGTCATCGTAGGTTAAAGAACTTACCTGTTCCTACCTGTACTCACCTGTCTGCTCCTTCCACTCGCTGCTTTGTTTTGGTTCAGGTTAGAAGGTGTAAGTAATAAATATCTATTTTATTTCATCCACAGACTGGCTTAATCATTTATTTACTGCAATTTTTATCTGAGAAAAGAGATCTGGATTTTACATCAGTAAACCGATTTCTCATAGCATGTAAATATGTACCTCATTTCGTAACATGGCACGGTTGCCAAGTTTGGCTAATGTAAAGATGTGACTTTATTAGGCCATGTTTGTCCAATTGTTGTGTTTTTTTTTGTTTTCTCGTGGGATCTGGTAACCCCAGATTTAAATGTTTAAATACTGTTGAACTACAACCCACCCCTCCACAATCACACAAACTCAACAATAAGGAAACATAAGTCACTGCCAAGTGACCAAAAGTATTGAGGCGTCACTCACCCCATTGTGTTTCAGATACCATACACCATATCTGACCTCTGTTAGCTCATGGGCAATTATATTAGTACCCTTACAATAAGTAGTTCTTCCTATTTAAATGAATTTTAGTTAGTCACGTGTTCATATATATAATAATAGAAGAAACGTGTCTTCAAGATTATAACATTGTCTCCAAATCGTCCCCATGCCAGGGGTTACTGTTATTACCAATGAGATTAAGGTACATGAGAATGTTACTGACTTCACTGGACATGGCCTCGAGCGGAAAGATTGAACAGAAGAGACAAGGAAAACTGCATACAGTTTGCATGAAGCTGAACTCGATGTCCAAATAAAAACATAAGTCCGACTGGAATCTGCTAAAAGGCATACTGATGAAGCAGAGTACTTCTGGGAGAAGGTTTTTTGGACAGATGAGACATCAGCTCTGTGTTCAGAGACGATTAGATAAAGAACAAAACACCTACAGAAGTACCTGCTGTTACACATGGAGGAGGCTCCGTATTAGGGCTTGATTTATTGCATTTAAGATGGGATTCCTTACATGCGCTGCTCGAAAAATTTCTTACTGGAAAACTAATATCCTGATGTGGACCGGGTAATGTTCTAGGAATGAATGGATGCCACATTGTTTGATGGAAATTAAAATAAACACCCTACAGAAGGTAGATTTCCACGGCCATCTAAATTGAAAAAAGAAAATCGTGCAGCAGGCTAGTCCATTTAACCAAAATTTTGGTTTGTATGGCCCCCATGTGCCTGACAATGTCGGAGCATTCTCCCAATAAGATGATGGATGGTTTCTGGAGGATCTCCTCCCAAATCTGGACCCGGGCATCACCTGAGCTCATGGACAGAGGTCAACCCAGAGGTGTTGTACTGGGTTTAGGTCAGGCGAGCAAGGGGGCCACATGAGGCCACAATGTCGTGCACAAGGGGGAAACCAGGACCCAATGTACGCATGAGTCCAAGGTTTTCATCACGATACCTAATAGCAGTCAGAGCTCACCAAATACAAACCAGAAGCCACTCTGAAACAGATCTTTAACAGCAATATTTTTTTATTTATTACGATGATATGCTAAGGTTTAAAGAAGCAAGTCATTAAAGTTCAACTATTAGATACCTAACCTTAAACTCTTACCTAGTGCCAGAATTAAAGCCTTTATGAGCGTGAGGAGAACATACTAACTCATTTGACGATCGAACCTTACCTAACCTGAATCTGTTGGTGACGTGGTGTTTCAGGGTCACTTTACCCTGAACGGAGTACAAAGGGTTAATGAAGCAGCTCGAGACGAAGAAGGTGAGAAGATCACATCTCACACTTCATATCACACACACACGCATATCACACCTGTACAGGTGAATCAGCTCTGATACTGTGGACAAGATGTGCTTCAGATCAAATCTAGAGGAGAAACGCATCACACACATTTTCAGAAGTGAGGAAATATACAAAAACTACTTTGGATTTTTTAAAAGTAAATAAATTCTTTTAATTAATCTCTCCTAACCTGACATTGGTATATTCAGTAGTGCAGTAAATCCTGATTTTTAACCCAAATTATAGTTATGATCGACTGTATGAAACTCTCCCTGCATTTTAGTCCCAAACTGAAGCTTCAACCATTTTTGTTTAGAGACGTTCTTCTTTTAAACTCAAAACATTTAGAAATACAATAGTTTTACGATTCCTCTTATATTTGTGACATAAATATAATTCAGCATCTCAGGGACATGGATAAACCTCTAGTGTCTGATTAATAAATAAAGTTGGTACAGTTATTAGAAAGTGTTAGGTAGAATTAAAAAAAGTGTTAGAAAGTTTATAAGGTTGAGATTTTGAGTGTTGCTAATCTGCGTAGAAGTTTGGTCATTTCAGTAATCTGTGATAGATTATATAATTATAAAATGTTGAGTCGTGCCTCCTCCAGAATCATGAAGTTACAAAAATGGAGAGGTTTTTGTAAGCCTCGTGCCAGTTTGATTGGTAATGCAGATAAACTAGATCTGTATGAGGATCCACAACAAGGCTTGAAATGTGGCAAATGGAAAGAATACGGCTTGTGGCTATAAGAAGGGGCATGTCCCCATACTTATGGTTGCTATAGTGTTGCTAGGTGGTCTCTATGGGGTCCAAGGCAGTTGCTAAGGTGGGTGCTAGGTGGTTTCTATGGAGTTGTTACGCGATTACTAAGGTATCTCAGGTGATTGCAATGTGGTTGTGAGGTGGTTGCTAAGGTATCACAGGTGGTTGCTAGATGGATGCTACGGTGTTGCTAAGTGGTTTCTAAGGTATCGCAGTTGGCTGCTAATTGTTTGCTACGTATGGGTCAGAGCACCCATTCTCTGAGTTTAATTTAGTCTGGATTAACCCTAATCCTTTATTTAATCCTGGATTAGTATTAATCCTTATACATTATTTTATCTGGATTAACCATAATCCCAAAGCTAACCCTTTAATTTATCAGAATTAAAAAAGCCTAATCCCAGCTCCACCCCTTTAGGTAATCTGGATCAACATTAGGCTAATCCTTATTTTAACTATAACCATCTATTTATTGTAGATACTAATTACAATCCTTTATTTAATCAGGATTATATTTAGCCTTTATCCTTAACTCATACCATTTAATTGATCTGGATTAACCCTAATACTAATCCCAGCCCTTGGTTTAATCCAGATTATTTGATTAGATTTTTTTTTAACACTCTTAAAATCCTAAACCGTTGGTTTAAGCCCCCACCCCACCCCGCATCGTTCATGCCTCCACGATGATCACCAAAATTAGCTGTTACCATGGTGACTGTGTAACTCTTTGTTCATTCAAGAGCTGTAGGATTTGAATGATTGCACTAATTAATAATGGATGCTATAAAGCTTCCGGATTACACTGCCTTTATGGAACCTGAACTAGAACCATTTCAGGATAAAGACTGAGAGGCAGCGGGAGGTCAGGTTTAGAAGTTCATGGTGGTTTTAAATCAATTTTAAACACCTTTGTGAGTGTGTGAGCGACTTGAGAGCAAAGTGTGTAACATTTCTATCAGAGCCAGAGGTTTTAGGACAGTAACATATTTCTGTATCTACAGAAATATGGCGATTAGTTTGTTCTTTTGCTGCTACAGCAGGTTTCAAAGGCCCTGGCTCATAGATGGTATTTTGGTGCATGTGTAAGGAATTAAGTTTGTTTACCACGAACGTGATTTTTTAAAATGTAAATTCTTAAGAAGACCATAAATTAGTTCGAGCTCAATTATAATGCTGATGTTGTCAACATGAAGCACAATTGTTCCCATGATAAAAATGTCTAAATTAATTTTATTCACTTTTTTTTTTATTTTTAAAAGTATTGGCAAACAAATACAAAAGTATTGGGACGCAAACTCATACATGGTCACACATCTTTTTTTTTTACTGATTATAAGATGTTTATGTTCAGGACAATGTTATTAAAATAACAGTAGGCCAGTTTTATGGGGAAGGCAAGGAGCATGGATTTCAGGCAAAAGCCTGATGGTGGAGAAACGCTGACTGAGAACGTCAGGATTCATTCAGCATAATAGAAATGGATTGGATTTGATTTGATGTTGGAATCGGTTACAGCAGGAGCAGGACGATGGGACGATGGGACGTGGATATTAGAGGACGTGGATGTTAGAGGGCGAGCGTTTGTCCTGCAGCACCAGATTCAATTTCTGCAGATTAGAAATCGACAAAAGGACTATCTCACACACACACACACACACACACTCATTAGCATGTTTCTAATTCCTGTTTGTTTAGAAGCTCTGTGTTTTCTGCGCTCTCAGACCTGATGCTGTGTTTAATGCGCTGCTACGTGGGACTGAATTCCTACTGCAGGCAGACTCAATTGCAGGGTGTCACATCTCACACTATCTTCACTTCAACATGTCGTGTATGTGTGTGTGTGTGTGTGTGTGTGTGTGTGTGTGTGTGTGTGTGTGTGTGTGTGTGTGTGTGTGTGTGGTGATACACCCCGTGCAGTTTGCTGCTGTCACTCTGATGCGTGTGTGGGCTCTGCAAATCCTCCGTACACTCATGGTTTGGAAAACATAACCCCGTTGTGATCGCAGAACATCCTCCTGTAAATAAAGGAATTGAAATGAATCTTAATTACATCTGCAGTGCAGCCAAACGAGCAAATACATCAGCCTGATCATCTACTGAAGGTCAGCCATTAGAAACAGAAAGACTGCTCATTCTCTAACACAACATTCTACACAACACTACACAACAGGAGCTCAAATACATAAAGTACCTTCCAGCAGGGTCCTATAAATGCTCGTGGATATATCTGGCAGCCAGGCAGGCCAGTCTGATGGAGACATTCCTGGGTGAGCATTACTCTGTCATAAGAGGGAGCACATGATGTCCTGGATCACTCATATGATCATGACTGCCCAGCAGTTTGGGCAGTGTATTGGTCGACGACAAAAACAGGATTGAAGCCTCACCATGAAGGCCTCCATACTTGAACCCGAACATCATTGGATCCCAAACAGAACCTGGATCCATCAGATACCAAGACGATACAGTTTGTATCAGTGCAGTTTCTCCTTCAGGAGTCCACTGCCAACGTAATGGGCGCTGTGACAACAAATTTCCTTCTGCTGAGCTTCTGGAAATGGTCCGGTCAGAGACACTGGTGTGCAGTGAAGGTCCTCCTGTGCTTGGATGGTAGATAACGAAACTGCAGCATCTGCTTGTGTTTGTCAGTGGATCAAAAGATCCTCTCTTCTGAAGGTTTGTCTGGGACATTCAGAGCCTGTTCACTGTGTGTGTGTGTGTGTTTGTTTGCCCCCATAAAACCACTGCTCCCAACACCTCCTAACAGCTAGGTCAGAACGGCCCAGACAGAAACCACCATCCTGCTTCTCTCAGTCCAGTGATACCCCCTCTCAAAATCTCTCACCAAGAGGTACAAGTACCCTCTGAGAGCCTTTTTTATAGGGCAGCACTGTAGGAGAAGCACATTTACGCTCTCTTGTGAATCGTAAGCAGAGCACACCTGTAATTATTTACATATTTGCCCGAGCCTGGGCTTTTTGTAAAGCTTTTGTGATGTTAATTGGTAATAGAATTTCTCTCTGTTAATCTTGAGCTCTAACCCTAATGTTAAGCGTGTTTGTTTTTGTAGTACAGATATTGTGCGTGCCCAGTAGGGCTGATGTTGAGTTTCAAACGCTGTGGGCTAATCTGGTCTTTTATATTCGGTTTTAAGAAATCTCATGGTTTTGGTTTTACTTCAGCATCTCATTTTGTTCTCCATCATCCAGACTTGGAACTGTAAGGGCTGCTGCAGCAGGATGTGACTCATGTATTGTTTAAGAGCTCACACACTGATTATGGTGTACATGATGGAGAGCTGAAGGCCGTTTTTACCTGCTATGTATGAATCAGAGCTCAGGGTACAGTCTCTCATCCGGAGATTAAAGAGCAACCTAACACAAAGCTGCAGTGTTTCCTCTCTCTGTCTCTTGCTCTCTCACACACACACGCATACAGAGGCTGATATAAGAGCAGATAAAACAGAAATATGGCCGGTGTTGAGCTGTACTCAGGTCAGATGGTGATCCTGATAAAGCATACGAGCCGCACTGTAATTATTCAGGAATTAGATAAAATCACACAGCCAGGTTTCATTCACAGAGAGAGAAACACTTGCAGCATCTCCATCATCATGTCCCTCCACCTGCTCCAATAAAGCAATTACTACAAGCAAACCTCAGGCCATGATGACCATGCCTCTCTCTCTCACACATGCACACACACACTGTCTGTTTCACACTGTGCCTGTGGGAAGTTAATTTCATAAATTCGTTAGCGCAGAAGCTCCTCAGGCTCTGGCATAACTGCTTTTTCTCTACAGAAGATGATGGCAGAAACTAAAATGTCCCAATATAATATTTGTGTGCTTTATTTCAGACACGGTGCAGTAATACTACATTACCCACTATTCCCTGCTTTCATTACGGCAAGACTAAAGTTTCCATCCACCCAAGCAGGTCTTGGTTCCTGCCAAGGTTTCCTCCGTATAACTTTTAGAGATTTTCCTTTCCACTGTCACCCTAGGTTTGCTCAGTTTGGGATTGGCCCTAGATATCAGAAGATGATCTAAAATGATAAAGATGCTTTGTTATTTTAGTTGTTGGCTATACGATATAAAAGAAGATCCTTTTATACTTTATATCTTTTCTAGATCTCGACTCTAACATCCCGAACACAAACCAGCAGCAGCTTTGAAGCAGGCGTTATGAAGCCACGTCGCTTATTATCACTTCTTTTGTTATGACAGATTAATTATACGACTGACTGCAGACCTTTAATGATGAAGCCAATCAGTCACTGCTTCAGGAAAAAGAAACCTGAGCTACAACACGTCTGCATTGTAATTGTGTTTTAATTAACTTTTTTAATCAGCACTCTTCTTTTTTTACTTTTCTTTGTAAATATAGAGCGGCGTGAATCATCTTGTTTAAGAGTTGAGCTACTTCAGCAGCTCATCAGTTGTTCTGAAGTGGAACAAAAAAGGGTTCCCTTTTTGCTTACCTTTTTTTTTCGTAGCTCATTTATTTACTTCTCCATTTCAATAGCTCTTTCTTTCGTTCTTTCATTTTCATGAAACAATTTCACTCAGTTTTTACATCTTGGTGTTTGTTTGTTCAGTTCTTTATTTCTGTTTCAGAAATCCTTTTTTAATTTCTTTTCATTGATTTTTCCGGGGTCACGGGCCACCCGGCAACTCTGGGCGCAAGGGCAGGAACAACCCTAGATGGGCCGCCAATCCATCGTAGGGCACACACACAGTCACACACTAAGGGTCACTTTAGAGACACTAATTAATCTAACACGCATGACTGCCAGGGTAAACCCACGCGGACACGGGGAGGACATGCAGACGCCACACAGAAAAGACCCACGCTGCTCCACCCTGGGATTGCACCCGGGACCTTGTTGCTGTGAGGCAGCGGTGCTACCCCACCAAACCCCCGTGCTGCCCCAGATTCTGAAACGTTTAATAATATTATGTTCTGTAGAGGCAGAAATATCGAAGTTCCTTTCTTTGAGGAATATTGTTTATAAACATTTTATGACAAACTGGAGTTCCTCTGATCATCTTTAGTCCTCAAACACACAGCCTTTCCTGGATGCTGCTTTTAGAACCAAATCAGAATTAGAATCACCTGTTTGAAATCACATCATTATTAGTTATTAGTCATTATTAGTTTTTTTCTCTCTCTCAGTACTAGCTCTAAATTGTCCCAAATTTTTGTTTCAGGTTTGAATGCAGGAATGGATGGTTACTAACCAGAAAGCATGAAACACACCACAGTGAACACACCACAGCTAAGAAACAGATTCTTACACACATTCAAATTAAATCGTTAAAATGTATATAATACATTTGGTGTACCAATATTTTACGAACACACACACACACACACACACTATTCATTCCAGGTTTTTCATCACCTGCAGTAAATTGATTATTGCTACAACATAATTAAAAGAGTAAATAAATAAGACGTGGCGAGAGTCTGATCTGATCTCCGAGTCTACAGACAGTGTGTGAGGTCTAATCCTAAAGGACTGAGGAAAGCCCTTATAAGAACTCTTGATCAAATCCTCTGGAGCTGTGAGACAATGATTAATGAGCCACTGTAAATAGCACTCGATCTGTCTGTAATCAGAATTATTAGTACAAATCCGATCTCGCCGTGTTTCTGATGGAGCTGGTACAGAGAGCTGAGGATGGACAGAGGGAGTGTTAAACACTGCAGTAGATCTTGGTGGATAAAGCTGGCCATTACTGAGAGTGAATGAAGGTTAAAAAGTGGAAGCGTGATTACGAGAGCTCTCTGCTCTAATCTGAAGGTCCTGCACTTGGAGATGAAGATCTGAGTGTGAATGTGAGAGCTGGTTCTGCTGAAATTGAGATTTGATGTGATGATTAGATGCAGTGAGAGAAGCGTTGTTCTGAATCGATCAAGATGATGACCGTCTCCCTCGCCTCTCTGTCTTTCTGTCTCTATCTCTGTGTCTCAGGGCGACCAATTTCTTTCATCAGAAAATAATACGACTCTGAAAAATTCTCAATCAGAGCACCAAGATGTCGGAAGCATGGAAACATTACCTCCAGATCTTCAACTACATCTGAGCAGATCAGATCAGGAAAGGTCACAGCAAAGCCGTCTGTGAATGAGCATCAGCGCGGGTGCAAATCAAACAATAAAAAACACATTTACGTTCTGCTGATGGAGAAGGCGTTCAGTTTATCTACAAAGGAGGAGAAAACAAACCATCGACATCAAAACAAGCAGCGTTCAATAACAAATTCAACAAAACAGCCACGATTGTACTAATCAACATTCAAACCATCAACAAACCATCCACAATCAAACCAGCAACGATTAAACCATTAACATTTAACTAGCCGTGGCCCGGCATTAGAAGGCAGCGATGGCATGCAAAACGTGCTAGAATTGGGATGGAAAACCTTTTTCAAAGTTCTTTATCTGCCATCGGTAAAAGGCTTCGACTCAACTCACTTGTCTGAGATGAAAAGAGACCCAGAGATGAAATTCGAGCGGTGTGAGGTCAGGTGATTTGGGGGCCTTTCCACAGGTTCACGACGGAAAATCCAATGACCGGAGAATTGAATATCTGACCACGGATATACAGTGTTCCCTCGCCACTTTGCGGCCTTTTGCAGTCTCAGTGCATCTCGGGTTTTCAAAAAATATGAATGGACAATATATATCGCGGATTTTCGCTGTTTCGTGGAAATTTTACCTTTAAAAAAATCACAAAATGTATAAAAATGTATGAAAAATATTAATTCTAACAATAAAGGAATGTTATAACTCAGTGTGTAGGATATGAGGTGCTGTAAGCTCGGTACGGACGGAGCATGTGTGATACGAGAGGGATGTATGGAGTGTTAAGTAAAGAGAACGTTCCATTACTTCAGTGTGTTGCTTGATTATTGAACAGTTAAAAACACTACAATAGTGTATTTAATACAAGTTTCATTATAGACTGAATTCATTCAAGCCCTACGATACCACCCAAACGTTCTGCAAGTTCTACGGCTAAAATAGTCTATAAATACTTAAATAAATATAGCGTCCCTACGTCGTGGATTTTCGTTTATCACGGGTGGTCCTGGAACGTAACCCCCCGAGGGAACACTGTGCACCTGTTCCATAGTGTGGTGAAGCCCCATCTTGTTGAAAATAACATGTTATGCCATCCTCCATCAGAATGGATGGGAACATTGTTTCTTGTACCATTGGCAGGTAACGTTTAGCATTTAAGGCATGGTTGATGAAAATTGGTTGGATTACACGGTTCTTTGTTTCCTAGTTCCCCAATTCTACCTCAGTCTGGTTATAGTTGTAGGTTCCTTCCTTAATCGACTCGAGTTGGTCGGATTACAGAGGTGCCCCATATTCCATACCACACCATAACCTTCACATCACCTCCGACCTTAGTGATTATCAGGATAATCCTCTTAGAGTTTAATGCTAAAACCATTGTTGGGGTTTCTTGGTCGGTAGCGGTTCTTCAGAGGATCACTACGTTTCTTGTTGTCCACAGTCCACAGTTGCTCTGAATTTGGCTATGAGGGATGTAACAGTTCTGTGTGAAATTGGTGATCTTTCTGAGTGTCTGTTCTTATGATATGACAGCGGTGTTCCCCGGACATCAAAATCATGAATTCTATCTTCAGTTAGCTCTTGAGCTTTCTGTGTTGATAGCTTTTGAACCACAATAGATATCACAAATCTGAATGCCCCGATCGATTTCTGATACAATTCTGATCTCCTTTGATATTATATTCTCACTGGGAAAAAGTTACCCATGATCCAATATGGAGGCTTTCATGATGGCAACCACATTCCAGAAATAGATAAGCCCCCTCACAGGACATTCAAATATCATTTTATCTTTTGTTTATGAAATAAACTGATTGTGACTTTTGACTCACCCTGTTTATCTGGTGCTTACAAAAATTAATGAAATACCCCCTAATTTTGTGAGCAGTGTATATTGTATATTGTGTGTGTGTGTGTGTGTGTGTGTGTGTGTGTGTGTGTGTGTGTGTGTGTGTGTGTGTGTGTGTGTGTGT
>JAUZST010009004.1:5000-13232 GCA_034779995.1 Parotocinclus haroldoi
CATCACACAGAGAGCTTCGTGGAATGGGCTTCCATGGTCGAGCAGCTGCAACCATAGTCATACAACATCAAGTGCAATGCAAAGCGTCAGATGCAGTGGTGTAAAGCACGCCGCCACTGGACTCTAGAGCCTTCTCTGGAGTGACGGCTCGCGCTTTCCATGTGGCAATATGACGGACGAGTCTGGGTTTTGCAGTTGCCAGGGGAACGGTACTTGTCTGACTGCATTGTGCCACGTGTAAGGTTTGGTGGAGGGGGAGGGGTTATGATGTGGGGTTGTTTTTTAGGAGCTGGGTTTGGCCCCTTAGTTCCAGTGAAAGGAACTCCGAATGCTTCGGCATACCAAGACATTTTGAACAATCCCATGCTCCCAACTTTGTGGGACCAGTTTGGAACCGGCCCCTTCCCCTTCCAACATGACTGTGCACCAGTGCACAAAGCAAGGTCCATAAAGGCATGGATGGCAGAGTCTGGTGTGGATGAACTTGACTGGCCTGCACAGAGACCTGACCTCAAGCCGACAGAACAGCTTTGAGATGAATTAGAGCAGAGACTGAGAGCCAGACCTTCTCGTCCAACATCAGTACGTGACCTAATAAACGCTCTTCTGGAAGAATGGTCAAAATCCCCATAAACACACTCCTAAACCTTATGGACAGCTTCCTCAGAAGAGTTTAAACTGTTCTAGCTGCAAAGGGTGGACCAACGTCATATTGAACGCTATGGATTAGGAATGGGATGTTACTTAAGATCATAGGTGGTAAGGCAGGTGAGCAAATACTTTTGGCTTTATATATATATGTGTGTGTGTGTGTGTGTGTGTGTGTGTTGGAAGCACAGAGCTCAGTATAAAGCTGTTCCCAGAGCCAGCACTAACAACACAAGTTGCCAGTTTCCCTCTATACAGCGAACAGAAACATTCACTGGTATAACAGGCTTGCAGTACCACACACCTGACGCAAATGAACAGGTAAACAAGCACGTACCGCGTTGCCAGGTTGGTCTGTTCAACACCTTTTGGCTTGCTATATACAGGAGAAGTGTTGAATGTGATTTTTTTTTAAAGATATTCATCTACTTATGCATTATTTATTTGATTTAATTCATTCTTTTTAGATCTGGGCATTTTACTTCTGGAGACTGAAATGCATATTTGTGTGTGTGTGTGTATATATATATATATAAAATAAGGTAAATCATTGAATACATTCAAGTGCATGTTTAGTTTCAGATTTATTGTTTATTTGTGAGTTTGTTTTACTAGTATTACAGTATTCATAGTGTTAGTGGTCTTATTTCTGTTGTATTCACATTTTTTTTTTTTGCTTCATTTTAGTATTTTGTATATTTTCTTTTATTTTAGGCAGTTGTTCTTATGTTTCTGGTTGCTTGTAGTGTTTGTGTTGTGTCTTATTACATTTCAGCGTATGGTATTTTGTTAAAAATGATTTTCATCGTCCCATTCGTGTTTATTGCGTTGCTTTTAGTATGGATTTCGCTTTAGCGGTTTTGGATTTCTAGCAGATCATTTTCCGATGTGAGTGATTAGAGGCATTTTTTTTTATTGTTTGTGCTAAACTACATTTTGTAGTGTGAGTTGTTTAAACGCAGTGTTTATAGTTTTCACTTTATTTCGTTTATTTATTTCATATGGGTATATTATATTTCAAAGTGTATTATTTCATTTCATCATATTCCTTGTTTCAGCTTTCAGATTTAAGTTCACATCTTCTGTATTCTTTTATATTTATCTTATAATTAGTGTGAAATTGATTCAACTATGTCCTGCTGTCCCATAATTCCTTTATCCAGAATGCTGGACTGGACTGGTTCTGGTTTTTAAATTAATCTTTTTGGCATTCACATTGACTCCAACCTGGCAACCTGGTAAAGTCCTGGAGCAGTGCAGCGTGTAGGAGCATGACTTTGGTGCGCGCGCGCGCACACACACACACACAAACTCTGTGGTAAGATAAAGTGATGGTGGATTATTAAGTGTGGGAGGATGCAGTGGGAGGTTCATGCTGATGTTTCCAGCTCCAAAGTTTCCTACAGAGGATCAGTCGACCTCGGACTATGCGCCTGTTTCAGCGGACTCGGTGGAATCCGGAGCCCATGTAGGAGCAGTGTGGATGGAAATGGACCTGGGCCGGAACTCGAACCTGCTGCACAGGGTGATAGGTGAGCGCATCTGCACGCTGTTCCGCAGGAACTGGCAGCACACGCTCACTTACTGGAGCGCCTTCTTCAGCTTCGGCCTCTGCCTGGCTCTGCTCGGTCCCACCGTGCTGGATCTGCGCTGTCAGACCCGCTCCACCCTGGATCAGGTCACCTTCGCCTTCTTCTCCCAGCAGCTCTGTTTGTTTGTCGGAAGCTTTGTGGGCGGTTTCTTCAACCAATCGTGAGTACCCAAAGATCTTCTCCATGTAGCCCAGAGTGCAGACTGGCGCTCAAAAAAAAAAAAGCCCATCAAAAGTTCTGAAGGCTGTTTGGTAAATAATAAGCCACTTGTTAGGAACTGTGCTCACAAAGATCCTGTTGGTGTCATGTGATTAGACTAGGAAGTAATTAAATGACTTTAGTACACATGTTTTCAGAGAAGCACAGCAGTATCAAAGTGGGACTGCTTCCACCTCTCCTTGGAGCGCTTGCTGGGTAGACGTTTTCATGTTCTAGAAAGCTATCTTCCAACTCCAGTAAGAAACTGAGTTGTCTTAGACCGGTCGTCAGTCTCCAGTATACACCAGTCTACGTCCTATGCGGTGCCTAAGGAAAATCTCCGTACCTTTTTTAGAAATCGTTTTATGTCCTACATCCTGAAATGTAAACGTCTTCCCATGGAGGTCATATTCGTTTTTGAGTCTTGGTCCAACCGAGGTGTTTCCTTGCCACTGTCGCCCCAGACTTACTCAGTTCAGGTTGTGATCCTACATAGTTGTGGAGACTGGTAGGAATCGGGACGCGTGTATCAAACAAACTTTTTTTGGGGCTGTGGGGGAGCTCTAATATCAGTAACGGAATTGCGTCGGACCTTGTGAGCCAGTCAATAAAGTACTTCTTTGAAAAATATAGCAAGCAGAAGAGGAGACTTGCCTCCAATTTTCTCTCGGTCCTGCCCATGGAAAGGACTTTTGTCAACAATAGATTGTTGATCGTTTGGGTACCATGGGTGTATATGTACTGTGGGACATGAATTATGTAATTAGGGTAAGCTAGCAACTCCTGTTTGCTTTTTATACACGTCAGTTACGGAATAGAATCACAAAACAGCCTGTCTCGTTTTTCTAATATTTGCATTGCAATATGATCATCACTGGCGTAAAAAAAAAACAACAACACATTCCCGGTTTGGGAATCTTATTGGGATTTTTTTAAAGGTCTCATACCTAAATGGTGCCAACTCTTTTAAACTCGATCAGTTCGCCTTGCTAATAAATACTTCTTAGGGAACCTACCAAGAGGCCAGCGGCAACTTCTGAAGGCCTTTCAAGTATTTACAGCCTAGGAGCGATTCGTGACTGTGCGTGTGACGACAGTCTCAGAAAGAGTGTGACACTTTGTGCACTTCTTCTGTCACGAGGAGGCTTCGTTGTGTTGCTAAGGCCAGGCAGCCAACGGTCTCGTGGTCAGATGATACCGTGGAATGCACCGTGCCTACCGTGAAGCACGGTGGAGACGTCGTGCTGCTGGAGTGTTTCTCCTCAGCAGGAACTGGTAGAGAATCTGTGAACGGATGTCAAGAGGGAGGACTGTTGTTGCTCAACGTGAACCAAAAGCAAGGTCTGTCAAACGAGTAAAAAAAAAAAAAAGAAAAACAAATCTAAAACTAAAAGCGGCTGATCATTTTTCCAACGTTGTTGCCTTGATCCATTTTACTAGTCGTGTTAGTTTATACAGCGCAGAGCATCGTCTCAAACCAGTTTCACAAATATCTCGGCTCACAACCCTAACCGAGCAAGCCTGGGGCGACAGTGGCAAGGAAAAACTCCCTAAACGTTGCAAAACTAATGTTGTATGTAAGAACTAGAATAAGCTACGGAATAAGCTTAGAGTCATAGTTTAATTTATTATTTAAGCCTCATATAGAATAACACTGTGTGATCGACTCCAATAATACAGTAACACTGAATAGGATAAAAAAAAAAAACACACAATATGAAACCCAGATTATAAGATAAAAGTGAATATAATAATGTAAAGACATTATAAACTTGTTTCTTTGTGAAGTCGTGCCAGTTTGATGTTTTAAATGATTACGTTACAAATATGCTGATCAGCAGCGTAATTTATCTCAGTTTATTAGAAAAAAATCAACAAACAACGAGATGTTTTTATGTGAATGGAAAATGTGGGAGTATAGAAAATGCAGCATTTCTTACACTGACTTTTATTTCATTGCAGACAGTATAAAACTGTAAAAAAAAAAAATTTTAATGTTTTTTTTCTTCTTAACTTCATCAAACTTTAAGTTGATCTGGAATTCCAACAGTGCTTAAAATGGGACATGTGGAAAGAGTGTGGGTTTTTTGTCCCAATACTTATGGCAACGTGTTTTTTTTTGTTTTTTTTTTTTCATAGACTCAATACATTTGGCCATGTGGGGGGGGTTTGGAGTCTCAATACTTTTGGTCATGTGTTGTTGTTTTTTTGTCTCAATACTTTTGGTTATGAGTTTTTGTTTTAGTCTTAATACTTTTGGCCATGTGATTTTTTTTTTTTTTTTTATTATTTTTTTTTTTTTATTGTTTTTTTTTATTTTTTTTTTTTTACTCTCAATACTTTTGGCCATGCGTTGTTGTTGTTTTTTTTGTCTCAATACTTTTGGTTATGTTTTTTTTAAGTCTCAATACTTTTGGCCCTGTGTTTTTTTTTTTTGTTTTGTTTTGGTTTTTTTTACTCTCAATACTTTTGGCCATGCGTTGTTGTTGTTTTTTTTTTGTCTCAATACTTTTGGCCGTGTTTTTGTTTTAGTCTTAATACTTTTGGCCATGTGATTTATTTATTTTTTTATTTTTTTATTGTTTTTTTTTTTTTACTCTCAAGACTTTTGGCCATGCGTTGTTGTTGTTTTTTTTTTTTTTTTGTCTCAATACTTTTGGTTATGTTTTTTTTTAAGTCTCAATACTTTTGGTTATGAGTTTTTGTTTTAGTCTTTTTTTTTGTTTGTTTGTTTTTTTTACTCTCAAGACTTTTGGCCATTTTTTTTTAAAGTCTAAATCCTTTTTTTTAGGCTTACATGTGGGTTTGTGTCCCAGTACTTTTTGTAGACTTTTTAGGCATATTATGTATTTGATATAATATTATTTGATTTCTTTATTATTATTATTATTATTATTATTATTATTATGATTTGCATTTTACATACCATTTTTCACCAGTTTTCTGATTTGGGGCCGTGTGGTCGGACACAGTGAATAAATCCTCGTTCCTTTCCAGAGAATGGTACTAAATCCTCATATCTGATCGTGTTTATTTTAAACGAGCCTGGGGTGAAGGCTTAGTGAGATTGCGACAATGTCCGACGCCCGATTGCTGACAAATCCTTGATCGCGTAAAAAGTGTCAACAGTCGAATCCAGCAACTTTAGCAGCACAGGAACGCGCCTCGGGTGAGTTCAGCCTTGAACTGTTACACTTGGCTAATGCCAAGGTTATATAACCTGTTTTAAATGCATGCCTCGCAGAAGTTTAAAGCGTGACCCGTGGCACAGGACGGAGGCATGGCGGCTTTCGTAACGCGTTCCGTTCCCCTGGTTTGTGCTCTGACCTCCAAGCGTCCTTAGATCAGGTTCATTTGAAAATTGGCGAGCCTTCGCTCTGTAATCTTTGCTGCATTCCACAAAGCTATCGTTAAAAGTCCGGGGACTCGGGCATGCCTGTCCGGTGTCGGACGTAATCTTGCAGCTTTTAACGCGTTTATAAAAAGCTGGGCGTTTTTCAGGCTAAGCCTTTGATACGCTATCACTCGCAAGGTAAAGAGAAACGCTTCGGCCTGAGGTGAAGGTGATCGTTTGCCTTCTGTAAAGGTCAGGTGGTGTGACTGCACAGCCACAAATGTGGACAAACCGTTCCAAGGGGTAACAGTTTTAGTTTTTCGGGAATAGTTTTATACCTTCAGAATGACATAGGACTGCTGTTAGAGTATTTTAGTTACAGTGGAAACTCTGGATCCTTTTGCACTCGGACAATTCACACATTCAATGGTCAGTTCAGTTGGTTTTATTTCCGGGGCACAAATGCCAGCATCCTGAATAAAACGCTCAAGGGTTAGAGCTTCCAAAGACGACGCCCATAATCCAGTTCAGTCGGTGGTAATAATGAACAGAGACGATATGAAATCACCATCAAACCCAAAAAGAGATTAACTGGGTTGCAAACATAGGCTTATTATAGTATAGTATAGTATTTTATTTCATTTTATGTTATGTTATGTTATGTTATTTCATTACACCGGATAAGGGTGTGGAGTATGGTTTAAGTATCTCGGGGGTCTTGTTCGCGAGCGATGATGAGATGGAGCGAGAGATCGACAGGCGGATCAGCACGGGGTCAGCAGTGATGCGGAAAGAGCTAAGGCTTTCGATTTACCGGTCGATCTACATTCCTACCCTCACCTATGGTCATGAGTTTTGGGAACGAACGAGGTCGTGAACACAAGCTGCCGAAACGCAGATGAAACGAGCTGGAAAAGGAAGTTCTGATCTGTGTGTTGGGTGCAGAGCTGCGTTTTGCTTTCCTCACACCCTCGCCGTACCCTCTCTTGTCTTTGCAGGCTTTTCAGCTCCTTGTTGTCGCTCGCCGTGTCCACCTTCATCATATCCGTGGTCTTCGCCTTCATCCCGCTATGCAGCAGCCTGTGGATGCTGGTTACTGCCATGGCCGTGACGGGCCTGGCTATGGGGATTATCGACACCATTTCGAACCTGCAGCTGGTGAAGATCTACCAGAAAGATTCCACCGTGTTCCTGCAGGTGAGGAAGTCCTGAACGTGAGGGTTATGTATGCAGAGGTCAGCATCTGGGTGGCACCGGGGTGTGAAGCGAGTTAGGGGCGTAACGATACTCTCTGCTCACGATTCGAGTCGGTTTTCTT
Organism: Parotocinclus haroldoi; assembly: GCA_034779995.1. Classification (NCBI taxonomy): domain Eukaryota; kingdom Metazoa; phylum Chordata; class Actinopteri; order Siluriformes; family Loricariidae; genus Parotocinclus; species Parotocinclus haroldoi. Next base: position 12,091 of record JAUZST010009004.1, read on the forward strand.
ACTTTCGTGGTTCCGCACGGCTGAAGCATAAACAATGCACATTGATGCTTGTATTGCTTTTAATCGCCGGCAGTTAAAAGAAACGGCGAAAAAAAAACACAAAAAAAAACACGCAGTTTAAAGTAAACAAAATGCTTTGTTGTAGCTTATTGAAGTTATTTTTTTTCTTCTGAAGAAGTCAAATAATGTGTTCTTATTGTACGTGACGTGCGATTGCGCCCTCTGGTGTTCAGGAAGCGCAGTTTCTTCAGATGGCGTAAAAAGCAAAAAACGTTGATGTTAAGAAGCAGGAGGGAATAATTTCATGTTTCAAAATAAGAGCTAACCTAGCCGTGATTTGGACCTAAAGGGCTGAGGTGCTTACGCTGAACCATTCTAACCTCTTCCCCCTATTTTTCTCTGCCTCCAGGCTCTCCACTTCTTCGTAGGTCTCGGGGCACTTTTGAGCCCACTCATCACTGACCCTTTCTTGTCCGACACTGACTGCATCATAGGAAACGCCACGAGCAATTTGTCATTGCCGATAAGGCACCTGAGGAACGAGGTCGTCGGCCAGCGACTGCACAACGCCTCCCAAATCTCCTTAAACACCGAAGGTGAAGTGGTCACCAACGTCTCCTACGCCTTCTGGATCATGGCACTCGTCAACGTAAGGGTAACCCAGAGTGGACGTACGGCTCAGGACACACAGTCGTGATGTAACGGGTCACATTTACATGCCTGAGTGAGGAGGTGCCTTGGGTTAATTTGTTGCTCAGGTCAAACAGGTCAACATTATTTTCCTCCCGGCTGTATAACGCTTGGCTTGAGGAATTCAATGAAAACACTTTTTTTTTCTGATTGAAATGAGATTGAATTCCCAAGGAGGAATGTGACTCAACAAATGTTAACCACTCGCCATCGTTAATCATTAATAAATAAGATGTAGAGTACTGTTCGAAAGTCTTAGGCCACCATTAGTATCAGTACAGTAACCGTATATACAGTCAAATCAGGTTAATGGGACCACATCGGGACCTGATCATTTTGGTCCTAATAACCGGCTGGTCCGATTAATCGAACGTGCCCTATGTTACAAGACGGGACGTGCTATAATTTATGTAACATATTAAATATTTATTAAACCTTTATTGTACGATTTA